>OY744550.1:7411200-7431200 GCA_963556195.1 Sepiola atlantica | reverse complement strand
TGCACAATGCATTGCACCCAAAAGACGATACGGACAGACTCTACATGAAAAGAAATGAAGGAGGTAGAGGACTCGTAAGTATAGAAGATTGTGTGGAAGACACCAAAAAAGAGCTGGAGAAATATGTAACCCAGAACACGGAAAGACTGATCACCACAGCAAGAGACACCAGCCCAACAAACAACCCCGGAAGCACTGAAACAAGAAACAAAAAGACAAGAAAGGAAAAGTGGGAAGAAAAACAACTACATGAACGCTTTATAAGACTCACAAGCGATGAAGCCAATGAAAACAGCTGGGCATGGCTAAGAAAAGGACACTTGAACAGAGAAACGGAATCTCTGCTGACAGCCGCACAGAACAATGCAATTAGGACAAACTTTATTAAAGCAAAGATAGATAAAACCCAGGAAAACAGCAAATGCCGAATGTGTGGACAAAGAGACGAAACGATAAACCATATAATAAGTGAATGCAGCAAGCTAGCCCAAACGGAATACAAGAACAGGCATGACAGCGTGGGGAAAGAAGTACACCGGGAAATGTGCAAACAACTGAATTTCGAATATGCAAAAAAACGGTACAAACACAAACCAGAAACTGTACTAGAAAACGAAAAACACAAAATCCTATGGGATATGAATGTACAAACAGACAAACACATAACAGCAAGGAGACCTGATATGATAATAATCAACAAGAAAGAAAAATCCTGCAAAATCGTAGACTTTGCCGTTCCAGCGGACCACAGAGTGAAGATCAAAGAGACGGAAAAAAGAAGCAAATATACTGAACTTGCCAGAGAACTGAAAGGAATATGGAACATGAAGAAAGTCAGCATAACACCAATAATCATAGGAGCACTAGGAACAGTCCCCAAAAACATGGAGAAAAGACTAGGAGAAATAGGAATCAAAGGGATAACTGAGACCATACAAAGGACAGTAATGATCAAAACAGCTACAATCCTGAGAAATGTCCTCGAATGCGGAAACCAACCCACATAAGCAACGAATGGAGAACAAACACATGGAAGCACAAGAAAACAGAACCGAGGAAAATACAACCGCGGGAGAGAGGCGCAAGCATAGGCTGACGCCACGAAAATTATGGACAGAGGGTCGAGGAGGGAAAGCGCAAACCAGACCTCCACTGGAAGAGCGCGGACAGCTCTGGGACCTTGGGGAGGCTTGTTGCAACTCGGGCCCCATAGGGTACCAATGGCCCTTATCAGCGGGAAATCGGTGGTGGGTGGCTGTTGAGATACCGCAAGGTCATCAGCGGTGATGAACGAAAAGAGGTGGAGCATACTGGAAGTCTGAGGAGACTTGTTGTCACTCAGACTCCAGGGAATACCACAGGTTGTTGGCAGTGGGCGATCACTGACGATGACCAGTGTGATAACTCCTAGTGAGCAAATAATAATAATAATAATAATAATAATAATAATAATAATAATCTTGTTTTTCAAGTCGTATGATACCCATGATCAAAAACGATGTAAATGATTACGATAGTGTTCTTCCGCAAACAACCTAATGAAACTTATAACAGTTTTATGAAAAAGTGTGCCGGTAAATGTTGAACCAAAAAGACATGAGAATAATAAGAACGAAGAAGAGACACGGGGGGTTAGGTTTGCTTCGGTTTGGGGTATATGCAACCACAAAGGACGCACTCAGGTTGCATCATCATCATCATCATCATCATCATCATCATCATCATCATCATCATCATCATCATCTAAAGTCCAACCTTTCATCACAGTGGTGGTAGAGGCAGTGTCAGAGATACCCGGCTAACGGAGCGCTGGTGAAAATCCAGGAGTCGGAGTCGGCATTAGGATCCGTCGTCTTTTTGGTCGTCTCTGCCTCTGTAGGTGGCAAGCAGAGACGCATCAGACGCGGAACCGCAAATCAATGGAGTGAACGTGACAACGTTTGCTTCTGCGCCATTCCTTTTGTTTGTTCGGTACCCAAACCTTCCCCGACTCCGCATGCAACTGCTGAACCCCGCTGTTCTCTGTGTCGGGGAAAAACATCTGCGATCCAGCAGGTGAACGAATAGCTGCGACCATCGACGAGCACTTCATTGCCGAGCAGACAATACTAAGGCGCGATCTTCGAGAGTTCTATGCAGATGTATAATTTGATGATGATGATGATGATGATGATGATGATGATGATGATGATGATGATGATGATGATGATGATGATGATGATGATCATCATCATCATCATCATCATCATCATCATCATGATGATCATCATCATCATCATCATCATCATCATCATCATCATCATCATCATCATCATCATCATCATCATCATCTTCTTCTTCTTTTTCTTCTTCTTCTTCTTTGTTTTGGGGCAAAAGGAATGTGATACTTTCAGTTATCCACTTTGGTGTCTCCATGGTATCAGTAATACTTTTGGATGATGCAGTTTAATTATCAGCAGCCGTAAAGTGATAAAGGTTTGGTACTTTGTCAATTCCTGGGGATTTCCATTTCCGCGATATTTATCAAGGTGTTTCTTTTTAACATATTGTTACTTTATAGCCTTCCATGTCATATCTTTTACTCTTTTCCTTTCATATCTGAGCCATTTAAAATCGCTCTGAATGGATCCAGACATTGTCCCAGAAAATTCTAACATCTTAATATTATCTTAAAATCTTTAACATCTTAAAATTATAACTTCTGCCATTACTAAACAGCAGAGCGCTACTCAGTCGACCAAGTATGAAGCTTTATGAAACCTGGCCAGTGAGGGTTGAGGACATGTGTTGCATGGAAAGAAATGATATGAGAATGATACGATGGATGTGTAATGTGAGTCTTAAAGACAGGCTTAGATCTGATGACCTCAGAGGAAGATTAACTCTGTACAGTATAGGGAGATGTGTGCAGAATAGTAGACTTTGAGGGTATGGGCCATGTTGAAAGAATGGATTAGAGTTCTTGGGTTAGTAGATGTAGAAGTTCCAGTTCACAGAGGAAGTCGAAGGAAAACATGGGAAGAAGTGATAAAAATGGACTTGAGAGAATGAAGGATAAATACCTGGGTAGAGGTAAGTTAGGTTGGAAGCTAATTTTTAAAAGCTATTGAACACATGCCAGCATATAAAACGGAAGTTAACTCATGATGATGATGATGATGATGATGATGATGATGATGATGATGATGATGATGATGATGATGATGATGATGTAGTTTAGATTTCAATTTCTTGTTAAAACTTTTTTCTGTCAGTATTATAAAATTGAAAATAGAAGCCTTTATCAATGTAAGATTAATTTTTTTTGTTTTACTTTAATCTTATTAATTTCGGAATAATATTTCATCATCAGAGTTGACCAGCATTGTGTCATTTTTTTTTCATCAAAAAACATAAAAACAAAAATAGTTTAGCAAAAAAATTTTTTGTTTTTGAAATTTTGTTCGTTTTTGGAATTTTGTTCGTTTTTTAGCATCTTTTTAATTCTGAGCTTTTTAACTGTACATTTTGCTGAAGTGTTTTTTTTTTTACGGTATATTTATATAATTTATAATTTTTTATTTTATATCTTTTTCTTTTTTCTTTTCTTGGATTTAGAAGTGGTCACATTTGATCCTCGTGAAAAGAACAGTTTCGGAAACCTTGGAAAAAATAATAGTTTTCGTTTTTGCTATGAAAACTTTCAAAGGTTAAACAGAAGTCACCCCTCGGCTTGATAATAGCGAGTTGGAGTGGTAACATAGGAGAGGAGTGTATTTTTTTTTTTTGAATGACAGATTTCCTGAGTTGGAGAAAAAATTGGTTTGCAGGTTGGCATTAGATCAAGCGCTTGCTAGCTGCAAATGAACATGGACGGGTTGAAGTAAAATAAGGTATATATATCTTTAAAAGACAAAATTTAGTTTGTCAATTTTATATACAACCATTTTTTTTTCAGCTCACAGACTAACCCCTGTAGGACACAGCATGACACTAATGAAAATAGATAAAATTTTAAGAGAAATCCTTGAATGCAGAAACCAACTTACATAAAGTGTTACCAACCAACCACAGGTAAATTGAAATAGAATAACGCTGCATGATTTCAGACAGTAAAGTTTCACTTTATTTTTTGCCTGGTTATTTTCCAGGGTGGTTCTCTGTATCTGCTGTATATGTTTCTGCCGTTTTTTTTTTTAATTTTAAAACGTGTGATAAAAAAGTAACTAATTAATCAATGATGTTGTTTCAACAAGATTTTCAATACCTCGTTGGTAGAAAGCAGAAAGCAAAAATAAATGAATAGGTGCTCTGATAGTATCACGGTCCCAAATTGAAAGGTGAATTCAAGATGCTAAATCCTACATAATCGTAAAATGGTCTCAAATACACGGTCTACCTTTTCTTTTTTCATGTACATTAATTATAAATTATTTTTAAGAAGACAATTTAAAAAATGTTTTTTTCATTTATTTAAAATCAACGAGAGTGGGAAACAATGCTTTTTTTTAGTTATGTTTAACTCCTTAGCATTAGACAGGTGATTATATTATTACAACAAAAGAAACAGGCGACCGTGGATTTGAGACCATTAAATTAATTAAAATGACATTTAAATTCGACTAGACTAATCTTTTCTTTCTGTTTTTTTTTTAAAGATCTCTGCATTGTAGTAATTAATATCATTTCAGATACATACATCATTAGCCATCCATTCCATTCATTCCTTTCAATGTGGCCATACCAGCTAAGTCTCCTGTTCTGTACACATTTCCATAAATTGTACAAAAATGGACTTGAGAGAAAGAGGGATAAATAAAGACATGGCCAGAGATAGGTTAGTTTGGAAATCAATTTCGTATAGCCGTCCAACACATGTCAGCATGTAAAACAGATGTTAACTCGATGGTGGTGGTGGTGGTGGTGGTGGTGGTAGTGGTGGTGGTGGTGATGATGATGATGATGATGATGATGATGATGATGATGATGATGATGATGATGATGATGGGGAAAAAGTAAAAAAGAAGTAGACGATGATGATGACGATGCTGCTGCTATCGCTGCTGCTGATGATGCTGGTGTTGGTGGTGATGATGATGATGATGATGATGATGAGGATGATGATGATGATGATGATGATGATGATGATGATGATGATGATGATGATGAGGAAAAAGTAAAAAAGAAGTAGACGATGGTGATGACGATGATGACAATGCTGCTGCTGCTGCTGATGATGATGATGGGGGAAAAGTAAAAAAGAAGTAGAGGATGATGATGACGATGCTGACGATGACGATGCTGCTGCTGTTGCTGATGCTGCTGCTGCTGCTGATGCTGATGGTGGTGGTGGTGGTGGTGGTGAAATAAAAATAGTGAATGTATCCCGCACTTAAAGTTTAAATATCATTAAGGGCGTTCGCATGTTGTTTGCATTCTATATACTAACAAGCTGACGTTGCCGTCTCACTGTCACTTCTCAAAGTTCGCTACTTGAAATAGTCAAAACATTAATTTAAAATAATAAACATTTCATTCATAACTTTGTTGTAAACACGAAACAAAATTTTTCTCATTTATTCTTATAGATAGATAAACATTAACATTTTGGTAATTTCGATACAAATTGATTCATCTTTTAAATGTGACCGTAAAGAAAGGAAAAGAAAGAAGAAATCAATTTGTTTTTTTTCACTTCCAATTTAGAAATAGATCGCAACTTGTTGAAAATCAAGTCGGTCCTTCTAAAGAAAGAAACATTTGAACACAAATGCTAAATATTTGTCCAGGAAATAAAACAATATTGCGAAACAATATTATATAAATGAAAACAATGACTTAATAAAAAAAATATAATAACAAATAATAGTTAATTAGTAAAATGTCCTTTTTCAAAACCAATATGCAAATTATTTAACTTGCAACTGATATCGCATAAACATAAGCAGTATATAAAAAAGATAGTATGTCTATTGTGTGAAGTTGAATTAACTTGAAAAAGGGGTACCATCAGTGCCAGAAATGGGCACAACTTTTGTATTTATTCATTTAGAGTGTAACCCATTAGGTGTCTCCAGTGAGTGACAAAGAAAGCATCTCCAAACGACGCAAAGAAAGAAAGGGAGTTGCAATTCACGCCATTTGCTTTTTAGCGTTCGTTCGGATCGTGCCTTGGTTCACCACAAATGTAAGTTTGAAACATTAATGTCGGTCTGTCGATAATCCACATGTTCTTTTGTCCTATATTAAACGACGATAGCGCAAGACACTCACTATGCTTGAAATTAAGGTGATTCGGTCACTGAATAAAAGATCCGAATCAACACAATTTCAAAAATAATGAATGTAACTTTGTTGTAGTGTTTTTGTTGTTTTTGTTGTTTGTTGTTGCAGCTAAATTTCTTGTTGTACTTGCAAGCATTGGTTACACAAGAAGTGAAGTGGAATGACGCACAGGTTGAGAGATGATAATCAGTTTGTGTGCAAGAAGTGTCAGAAAAGGGAGACGGATGAAGAACTCAGATGTGGAGAAAGAATATTGTGATGGCGAAACTATTGAGATTGTTCAGATGTTTTGTTACCTTGGTGATACCATTGGAGCACAGGGAGGAGCAGGTGCTAGTGTGATCGTAAGAATTACGAGTGGATGGATTAAGTTTAGGGAATTTCTACCATTACTAACCAGCAGAGCGTTACCACTGACACCCAAGGGAAGAGTCTATCAGGCATGTGTATGCAGTGGGATGATGTATGGAAGTGAAACTTGGTCAGTGAGGGTTGAGGACATGTGTTGCATGGAGAGAAATGATATGAGACTGATATGATTTATGTGTAATGTGGGTCTTAAAGACAGGCTTAGATCTGATGACTTCAGAGGAAGATTAAATCTGAACAGTATAGCGAGATGCGTGCAGAATAGGAGACCTCAATAGTATAATCACGTTGAAAGAATGGATTAGTTTTTGGGTTAGTAGATGCAGAACAGTTGAGGTAGCAGGGTTAGTTCACATGAAAAGTCCAAGAAAAACATGCGAGGAAATAATAAGGATGGATTTGAGAGAAAGAGAGATAAATAAAGACCTGCTCAGAGATGGGTCGGTTTGGAAGTCAATTTCTACAAACCGTTCAACACATGCCAGAATGTAAAACGGACATTAAACCAAATGTGATGATGTCACAAGTTCTATTGAATCAGTAGAAAATACGAGACATAAAGAAAATATAAAGGACAATGAGCATCATTAGCGTAATGAGCAATATCAAATTCGAGAAGTAATATTTTAAACAAGAGAGATGAATTGATGTCGTATGTAGACATAGACATAAATTTAAAATTACTAGCCCGTAATGAAAATGGGTTATTTTACTAGTGCTAACCTTAAAATCATTGAATTGTTTTTTTTTTTAATATATTCTGTAATTTTAGATTCTTTGAAATAAAAAATACCATTTTGAGGAATAGAAATAGAGGTAAGGTTATAAAGATAACAGGGTTCTTCATTTCTGAATCGTCCGGGTTGTATCTAACATCCCCGACATTATACGTAAACACACAAAAACATATAAATTATTATTATTTTTTATTTATTTATTTTATTTTTATTTTTTAGGAACAAAGGAAGGGTGCTAAGTTGTAGATGGACATTTTGTGAGTTTTGTCTCGTTTTACGCATTATACTCTCCGCAGTGTAACATATTCCGTAATGTCATATTGTTAGATAATGGCCCTATGGGAATGGACGTATCTGTTGGGAATCGTTGATTTGACTTGCGCGAATTAACACGGGGCAGTCGAGCGCAGAACAGGGCTTGTTCTCACAGTCAAAGCTGGCAGACGTGACAAGGTTACGTGTGACGAGACCCCAGATCAAGGGTCGGTCTACACCTGTGAGAGGCTCTGTGACTTCGCGGGCCTTGCGTGGGAAACAAAAGGCTCCGTGACGTCACTTGTTCTCGTGAGAAGCGAGGTTTTAGTCAGTCTGATTCGGAAAGCGAACTGAGAGGACGTGCGATTCACAATGTAAAGATAAGGAATATTTCCCTTCAGGGAAGACAAGCACGAGAATCCTTCTCCCCCCCTCACTATGAATAGTTAAGAAAACATTAATAACTAACTACGATAAAGTAGTGATTTGCTCTCTCCCTCTCTCTCGACGCGGTGAATGACTCCCAGTTGAAATAACAACGCTTGTAATAAATGAATTAAATTCAAAAGAAGAGTTTGTCTTCGGAGTGCACCACATGGCTTTTATTGCAGACAACAGACGGCGTCGTTCTAGAAGAAAGAATTCATCCACTGGACGACACAACCAACCCTCTACACGACGAGTATACAAAACGCGTACTGCCACGGTCCGAACAAGTTTTAATCGAAATTTTAATCGTGAATATTTTTAATTTCCTTCCAACATTTAAAATATAATTAATTTTTAAAAAGGAGGGGGGGTAATCTCTTTTCTGAACTATTAGGAACAAAAAGAAAAATGCTAAGTTGTAAATAAACTTTTTGTAAATTTCGTCTCATTCTATGCATTATAATCTTTGCGCTGTAACATATCTCACATTTTTCGTTTAATAATCATTTTGGTCAACTAAATTTTAATCGAATATTTTTATCGTGAATATTTTTTAATGTCCTTTCACCATTTAAAATAGACTTCGCATTAAAATAGGGGAAGTTAATTGCTTATTTTTCTCACCCCCGTCTCTCCATCCCTCCTTTTTTACGATTCCCGTCACAGAAAATCACGACTAGAAATCGTGGCCTTTTAACCTAACATTGCCTCTTACTCCCCCTTCTCCTTTTTCTTACAAGCGACCAATTATCAACGGAAATTTCTTCTTTTTTTCCTCCATGTTTTTTTCCTCTATTTAAAGATGGTATGTAACGTTTTTCTCATCATTCAGTTTCGAAATGTGGCTGTTTACGTGTCTGATGAGAACCATCTAGGTCGAAATAATTTATAATGCGGACAGCCCTAATGTGTGTTTAGTTTATTTCCTTTAAATTGAGTGTTGTATGATAGCGCAGGGATAGAAGCGCCGACTGTCAGCTCGACGGTTGATATACTCACTCATTCATAAATAAGCCTTTCAAATATTCTCAAAAAACAATACACAAAAACATTAAACACCAAACACCTCTCTCATAGACAGATCCCTTCTCTTACCCACGCATTCCAATAACACATCCATCTGTAACACACTTAACAAACTAGGCATTCCAACAGTACAAACCACATCACAAACAATAAAACAAACATTAAACACAGCAAGACATTTCCGAAAAAAAAAAACCACATCCCATGCCGGCTTATATACGGTCCCATGTAACAACTGCCATCTAATTTACGTGGGGGAAACGCAACATGAATTGAAAAAAAGATTGAGCGAACACAAAAGGGACATAAAAAAACAATAACTCTCTCAATGCACTTTTTTCCCACGTATTAGAGCACGATCATGCTTTCAAGTTTGAACAGGCCAAAATCACCAAACACATTCATAACAAAGCTCGGCAAAGACTACTTGAAACAGAAATCATCACAGCCTCTAACACCATCAGACAACGAAATGGTTTCTACAATCTATCCCCCTTAATAAGCAAAATCATCCTGCCCGAACAAAAACTAAACCTAGATCATGGCTAATCCTTCTTCTCATCGTTCTCAATTGTACTTATATACAACTCCCCGCATACAAACTCACGTACTAACTCCTTCTCACATATATATCCATTCACATACTCATGAATCACCCACTACGAATCAAAACTACTTAACCACAAATAACAGCCTTACCAATGAACACAATCTACACATCCTCACAAATATTTAGATACTTGTAGTATCTTACATTTAGAAACAACAACGTGTATCATAGCTACCTCACTTACATTGTATAATTATCCCCCTTTGTATATTTCTCTTGCATATATAAACGAATGCTGACGAAGATCGCTCTCTTTAGAAGAAGGTCTCGGAAACGTAAACATCAAACCATGTCTCTCTTTCTTATTCATTCTACGTTCTCGCTTCGCATTGTATGTATAAGTGTCTATTATGTCGCGAGCCGAATATTAATAGATTCACATAACAATTGACAAGCGAGAACATTATAAATGGCGACGAGAATTTTAAACAACTCACGTTTAAAAAAAGAAAAAAACACTTCGAATGAAAGTCGTTACAAGGCGACGAGAATTTTAAACAACTCACGTTTAAAAAAAAAAAAAAAAAAATACGATACGAAATACGAAGAAACGAAACGAAAACTAAACGATACGAAGAACGAAACGAAAGAACAGAACACACGGAGTGAATAAAGAGACAATTTTGACCAAACTTTGATGTTGCTCCGGAACTTTTCGAAGAGCCCGTGCCAAAACAAAAACGGTGAAGTTTTGCACGGAAACCTTCAGATACTGAAAAGGCAAGAAAGAAACAGGTCCCTGTCCGAAACGAAAGAGGAAAACAGACAAATCCGGCCAAACTCTGATATTGCCCAAAATCATTCAAAGAGTCCGTATCAGAGACAAAGAACAGAAGAAGGTTTTACACACGCAAAGTCCCAAAAAGTGCCACGTACCTTGGCAGAAAGGACAGATAGTCTCTATACAGTGCCCACGTGCAAACAACGACTAGTTGATTTAGCAGGGAATGCTATCAACACTTCGAATGAAACGAAATAACCCACGTGCAGACAACGACTAGTTGATTCAGCAGGGAATGCTATTAACACTTCGAATGAAACAAAATAACCCAAGAACACTGAAGGAAAAAAAAACAACCCCCCAAAAAACAACGTAACTGGGATAAAAACTCCTTAAAAAACAAAAAAAAACAAAAAAACGTAAACAACCAGATTTATCGGTGTAGCGCACAGTTAAAAAAAAACGGAATCTAACACCTTTGATTCCCACGTGGCAGCAATGCGCGAAGAAAGGGAAAAAAGGAAAAGAAGAAAAGCAGTGACATATGCAGACAGAGAAAGAAGGAGAGAGTTTCGACGTCCAACCCAAGACAACTCTTCACGCGGACAAATTCAGACAGCTCCCCTGAAGAAGAGAGAATAGGAATCAGAAACAGATTGATTCAAAAGAGTCGAAAGTCGATTTCCCCCCCCCTTCATCCTGCAGACGACGTAAGTTGGTCTTCAATTATGTATCTTGCAAAGAAAAAAAAAAAGAAAAAACGATTTCCTCCTTGACTGAGACAATTGTATAATCGGTGATCCCCCTTGAAATCAGAGAATCACCATGGACATATTGCATACATAAGTGATGGACAATAATGGACTGTACTCCCCCCACTTATCATACACACGCACGCGTACACTTAATTAAGGTGGAGAGAGGTGTAGTATCTTACATTTAGAAACAACAACGTGTATCATAGCTACCTCACTTACATTGTATAATTATCTCCCTTTGTATATTTCTCTTGCATATATAAACGAATGCTGACGAAGATCGCTCTCTTTAGAAAAAGGTCTCGGAAGCGTAAACATCAAACCATGTCTCTCTTTCTTATTCATTCTACGTTCTCGCTTCGCATTGTATGTATAAGTGTCTATTATGTCGCGAGCCGAATATTAATAGATTCACATAACAATTGACAAGCGAGAACATTATTTTGCCCTCAATTTAATCTCAAACCATCAACACATCCTAAACGAAACTACATTTTACTTATATCTCCCCCAAATTAAAATCATTTTTCTTCTTTTTCTTTTCCTTTTCTTTATTGTCATGTTCACAGCACACACATTCTTTCAAACTCACTTATATTCACACATTCGTGACATAGCCAGCTGATCAATACTCCTACCCTCCAAAAATTTCACACCTCACCACAACAAAATCTCCCCTCTCCCCTCTCCTATCTCACCCTTTCGACTACTTCTTTCATACTCTTACCCACCCCACGCCTATTTTCAAGTTATCTTCATTTCTTCAAATCTTTTTCCTAAACTATGATACCACCTACATACCAAACACACAGAGTTCCCCCTTCCCTCCTCTTTCCCCAGCCCCTCAAAATCCATGCCACACCTCACCACGATAAAAACCTCAGCCGCACCTTTCCTCTCTCCCACCCTAAGGCAAATTCACTAACACTCTCACCCCTCCCCTTTTTTCACTCCTGCCTTAATGGTACCCACTCAAACCTTTCCATATTCATTTCATTCTTTGCCACTGTCAGAGTCGTATTCCACTGGAGGCTTGGAAGAAGATATTTCTATGGCCACTAACTAAATATATATATGATGGACCTTGTGGAAGCTACAGTAAAAGTGGAAGCTGTGAGAGCAGAGAAAAGAAAGGATCCTATCGATCCAAGAGTATACAAATTTACAATGAACAGCTGAAAACAGTATCAGGAATTAAAACCTTATTTCAATAAATGGAAGGAACTGACCTATGAAGATGGTGTGTTACTGTGAGGAAGCAGTACTGTTATTCCCCATAAGTTAAGAGGAAACTACATCAGACTCACATAGGCACTGTAAGAATGAAAGCATTAGCTAAAAGCGCTAAGGTGTACATACGTGTGTCACGCTTCCGGCAAACGCTCTGCGCATGCGTGCCGCACCTAGATTATTAACAACATTTAATTAGTCTAATTTTTGCATCATATTTTAATTATTTCCCTTTAGCGCAACGGTAAGCGACGTAGTAATTTTGTCTTTGGCCCGACTGGTTTATAGTTCGATCCCAACCAACCGCTACGATTTTTTTTCTACATTTCGAGGGGATGGGGAAGAAATAATACATTTTTTTTAATCACCTGGTCAAAAAGTACTTTTTTGTGTTGCTTAAAACTTAAAACTATTTTTTGTTTTTTATTTTGGCGTTTTTAGGGTATGTCTATTATTTTTTGTTTTGTTTTTTGAACGGACGTTAAGCAATGTTTTTTTTTTCAATGATAGTTTGAACTAAGTATTTATTTTTTATTTGCACCACTTCTTAAAGTGTTAAAACATTTATTTATTATTTTTGGATGGTAAGGGATCAGTATTTATTTTTTAAATGTTTTGAACGGACAATAAGCAATTTTTTTTTTTTTTTTTTCTCAGTGAAACACCGAGAGCGTGGTCGAAAGAAAGAGAGAGTGTGTGTTCGTAAGAGAGGGGGGGGGGATAGAGAAAGAGTGAAAACGCAATAAAAACAAATAAATAAATCGCAAAAAGTAAACTTACTAACAAATAGAAGGTGCTTTGTTACATTAGGACCCGCGCTAACTTTGACTGCATGGAGATATTGAGAAGAGTACCAAGATGTGTGAAAACTGCTCCATCAGAAAATAAAAACCAACAGAACTCCTATTCATTGTTGGAAGTAACAAAGGAAGCAATAGGAAAAAATTCACATCAACTATGCTGGCCCAGTTTTGGAACACGTGTTCCTAATCGTGGTGTATGGCTACTCCAAATAGATGGAGGTTTGCATAATGAAGACATCCACTGCGTAAGCGACCATTGAGAAGTTGAGGGAAATCTTTGAAACACACTGTTTACCTCTGCTGGTTGTGAGTGACAACGACCCTTGTTTCTCCAGTGATGAATTGAAAAGGTTTTTAGAGGCTAATGGGGCTAGATATATATTCACGTCTCCTTACCAACCCTCCTCCAATGGACAGGCTGAGCACATACATTTAAAGAAACAATGAAGAGGATTGACAAAGACATTAACACATAAATCCCTTAAAACGAAAGTGATCAGATTCATTATTAACTTCAGGACAACTCTTCATGCATCAAGTGGAATTCATCCAGCCGAATTACTGTTCAAGAAGCAATTAAAAACATCCTTTCATCTGTTGAAGGCAAACAAGCATAAGAGCATTTTTTACAATTACAAAATGGAGAAAAGTACTAAAATTATGACACTTTTCCGAAAATTTGTGGTATAAGTACAAACTAGAAGGTCGAATATCCAGTCCTTGTGATGAGTTTTGGCTCTGGCTAGAAGGCATCATTACAAGGCAGTTATCAATTTTGCGGTGGAGGCAGCGAGAGGACTGACACGGAAACATTCAGACCAGATCATTAAAAGTCCGATTTTGTTTCCAGAGGAGGGTGTGACTAATGTGGATGATGCCGTAGATGACATGGAGAAAACCAGTACAAGGGAGTTTTCCGAGGGTGCAGGTGAAGATGACACATCGAACAGAAAGCATCGCCCTTCTTCAGAGATCTGAAAGTATGTGAAACACTTCATTTAAGTTAAGAGACCACGTTCATTTAAGAATAGAGAGATGTGATATATCAACAACGTGAGTTATTGTCTTTAAAGTAGAAAACTGTAGCCGAAATCACGACCCTTGCATGCCCCTTTTCATCTTGATCTAGGGGGCGCTTCTGTTTTGGTTGTTGTTAAAATAAGGCGTGACATTAGCAGGAGACTTGCTTCTTCTTAGCATTAAACGCTAACTGTGTATGTATTTCCATTCTTACCGAATTATAACAATTATTACATAACAATTATTACATAACAGTTATTATATAACACTTATTACATAACAAATTATTACATAACAATTATTACAGGTGTTCATATGTTGTGTTATTCTGTAATAAGAGATGGTAGCAGAAAACTCACTCATTATATTTGAAATAAAGGATCTTGAGTTTTAAACCGCAGTTTCGTTGGTCTGTCACGCTTAAGCATGAAACAGCATTTCCGTTGGCCTGCAACTAATCAGTTTTAAAAAGAATTTCCAATGGTCTATCATGCTTAAGTATGAAACACTATTTCAAGTTTAAAAGAGACTTATCATTGGTCTATCACACTTAAATTTAAAACAGCATTTCCGTTGGTCTGTCATGCTAAACTGTAAAATAGGATTTTCGTTGGTCTGTAACGCTTAAGTTTTAAACAGCATTTCAGTTTGTCCGTCACGATTAATTTTTAAATTGCATTTCCTGTCACGCTTAAGTTAGAAAAAGGATTTCAATTAGTTTGTTACGCTTTAGTTTAAAACAGCATTTCTGTTGGGCTGTCACTCATCCGTGTAAAAGAACGTTGGTATATCACGCTAAAGTTTCACACAGAATTTTTGTTGGTCTTTCCAGCTTAAGTAGAAACATCATTTTCACAAGTCTGTCATGCTTAAGTTTCAAACATCATTTGTGTTAGTCTGTCACACCTCAGTTTCAAACATCATTTGTGTTAGTCTGTCAAACCTCAGTTTCAAACAACATTTGTGTTAGTCTGTCACACCTCAGTTTCAAACATCATTTGTGTTAGTCTGTCACACCTCAGTTTCAAACATCATTTGTGTTAGTCTGTCACACCTCAGTTTCAAACAACATTTGTGTTAGTCTGTCACACCTCAGTTTCAAACATCATTTGTGTTAGTCTGTCACACCTCAGTTTCAAATAACATTTGTGTTAGTCTGTCACACCTCAGTTTCAAACAACATTTGTGTTAGTCTGTCACACCTCAGTTTCAAACATCATTTGTGTTAGTCTGTCACACCTCAGTTTCAAACAACATTTGTGTTAGTCTGTCACACCTCAGTTTCAAACATCATTTGTGTTAGTCTGTCACACCTCAGTTTCAAACAACATTTGTGTTAGTCTGTCACACCTCAGTTTCAAACAACATTTGTGTTAGTCTGTCACACCTCAGTTTCAAACATCATTTGTGTTAGTCTGTCACACCTCAGTTTCAAACATCATTTGTGTTAGTCTGTCACACCTCAGTTTCAAACAACATTTGTGTTAGTCTGTCACACCTCAGTTTCAAACATCATTTGTGTTAGTCTGTCACACCTCAGTTTCAAACAACATTTGTGTTAGTCTGTCACACCTCAGTTTCAAACATCATTTGTGTTAGTCTGTCAGGCTGTAGTTTTAAATTACATTTCTATTGATCCGTCAGGCTTAAGTTTGAAACAGCATTTCTGTTGGTCTTCCACACTTGAGTTTGAAACAGCGAGTTCGTTAGTCTGTCACGCTTAAGTTTGTTACATCATTTTTGTTGGTGTTTCACGCTTAAGTTTGAAACAGTATTTTCATTGTGATGTTATCCTTGAGTTTGAAATAGCATTTTCGTTGGTCTGTCAAGCTTATGTTTTAAACAGCATTTACGTTGGTCGGTCAGGCTTGAGTTTGAATATTAATTTCCGTTGGTCTGTCACATTCAGTTTGAAAAATCATTTTAGTGGATCGGTCGCGCTTAAGTTTTAGCAGCATTTTCGTTGGTCTGTCTCACTTAATCTTCAAACAGCATTTTTGTTGTTCTGTCATGCTTAAGTTTTAAACATTATTTTCGTTAGTCTGTCACACCTTCATCTGAAACCATATTTTCGTGGTTGTGTCATGCTCAAGTATGAAGCAGCATTCCTGTTGGTCTGTCATACTTATAGATTAAACAAAATTTCTGTTAGTCTGTCATGCTTAAGCTGATTCGGTTTGTCATTCACGCTTAAGTTTTAGACAGTATTTTTGTTGTTCCGTCACGCTGAAGTTTTAAACAACATTTCTGTTGGTCTGTCACAGTTAAATTTGAAACAGCATTATTGTTGGTCTGTACCGTTTCAGTTTGAAATAGGAGATGGTGGTAGAAAAAACAGTCATTATATTGAAAATTTCGGATATTTAAGATTAGAATATAATCTTCATATATCTCCCAAACGCCATAAAAGTAAATTAAAGTTTAAAACAGCATTTTCGTTGGTCTGTCATTGTACGTAGACACAAATCGACCCAAGATTTAAATATTGATTAAAATGTTTTTCAACCAATCGGAGATTTCTTCCATCTAACCCTAACCATTGAGAAAAGGCGCAAAGGGCTGCCTGGAGCCGAGCCGAGCCCAGCCGAAATGATATAAATTAAGTTTTCGACAAGGACAGCTTGTCAGTCAAAATATCTTATTCAACACATCTGCGCATCATACACTGGCAGGATTCAGGAAAATATTCAGTCCATCATTGGTGTATACTGCCTTAACTTCCCTTTTCAAGGAAACAGTTCCTACAAGACATTCCTTCTCACATGAATAAAGTTCTTTGTTATTTAGAGTTGTGTTTTTTTTTTTATTAATGTAATACACATTTGTATCGACTACAGACACTAAATTTAGAATTCAGCGGACAAAAACATCGAATATAAGTTTCATTAATCGACTGAATTCCAAAATAGTGAATGTAAGTATAAAACCGTATTATTGTTTTGTGTGTAACGCTTAAGGTATGAGTGCACCACGTGTTGTTTGGTTCAGTATTGAATGACGATCACTCCACCCGAAGTACGATTGAAATTTAGGCGACCGAGACATCGACTACAAGCTCTTAAAAACCAGTCCATTAGTCACGACCTGGTCCATGGGGGTTGTAGCCTTGGGAAAGCCCACCAGAGATAATTGCAGGGTCCCTTTCCATGTGCGACATGGCACATACAACTACCCACGGTATTATGCAACTGATGATGTACCCTCAACCTGTCAGAACAAAGGAGACCCGGACTGGTCATGTAAGACTTAGTGACGAAAAGACATTTCCCGAGTTGCCCAAATAGAGAGAAAGAGAATGGCGTTCATTGTCCTAGTAAGGAAACAAGGCTAGGCACTGGGTGTTTTTCAGACGTCCCAGCGCTGGTACCTCTGCGCCTGGCTAATAGACAAAGGAGGAGTGTAAGGGCCGGCGATAGGAAGAACCTATCTACTCCTTAAGCAAAATAAGTTTGAAAAAGCATCTTCGAATGATTATTATGTTTGAATGATTATTATGTTTGAATGATTATTATGTTCGAATGATTATTATGTTCGAATGATTATTATGTTTGAATGATTATTATGTTTGAATGATTATTATGTTCGAATGATTATTATGTTCGAATGATTATTATGTTCGAATGATTATTATGTTTGAATGATTATTATGTTCGAATGATTATTATGTTCGAATGATTATTATGTTCGAATGATTATTATGTTTGAATGATTATTATGTTCGAATGATTATTATGTTTGAATGATTATTATGTTCGAATGATTATTATGTTTGAATGATTATTATGTTCGAATGATTATTATGTTCGAATGATTATTATGTTTGAATGATTATTATGTTCGAATGATTATTATGTTTGAATGATTATTATGTTTGAATGATTATTATGTTTGAATGATTATTATGTTCGAATGATTATTATGTTCGAATGATTATTATGTTTGAATGGTTATTATGTTTGAATGATTATTATGTTTGAATGATTATTATGTTCGAATGATTATTATGTTCGAATGATTATTATGTTCGAATGATTATTATGTTCGAATGATTATTATGTTTGAATGATTATTATGTTCGAATGATTATTATGTTTGAATGATTATTATGTTCGAATGATTATTATGTTTGAATGATTATTATGTTCGAATGATTATTATGTTTGAATGATTATTATGTTCGAATGATTATTATGTTTGAATGATTATTATGTTTGAATGATTATTATGTTCGAATGATTATTATGTTTGAATGATTATTATGTTTGAATGATTATTATGTTTGAATGATTATTATGTTCGAATGATTATTATGTTTGAATGATTATTATGTTTGAATGATTATTATGTTCGAATGATTATTATGTTCGAATGATTATTATGTTTGAATGATTATTATGTTCGAATGATTATTATGTTTGAATGATTATTATGTTCGAATGATTATTATGTTTGAATGATTATTATGTTTGAATGATTATTATGTTTGAATGATTATTATGTTCGAATGATTATTATGTTCGAATGATTATTATGTTTGAATGATTATTATGTTCGAATGATTATTATGTTTGAATGATTATCATGTTCGAATAATTATTATGTTTGAATGATTATTATGAGTGTTTACATAGTATTTGGTTCTATTGCTTAGAAATATCTGAGTTATTACCCTTGGATTTATTCCAGCCAACGTTAGAGAATGCACTCTCCTCGGCCTTTTGGCCAAGATCAAAGTGTAGTATTTTTTTCGATGGATACTGCACTCCATAGACTGCAACCTATAGACTGGTATTGTCTTGGCCTTCGGGGCTTGATTTACGCCGGTCTATGGGTCTGTCCTGTGCAGTTCTAGGAGGTCCACCCTCCCAGGCTTCGCCTCCCCTCTTTGGTGAGGAGTAAGTTTATTGCTTACTGCCTGAGGCGCCCCTATCGGGGAATGCCGACGGGGCTGCCCAGGCAATTTTTAATGGCCAGAGTGCTCACCTTCTCGGGCACTGGCTTTTCAAATCCCACTTTCCGACCTTGTGTCACATATTCCTATTGTGGGTAGGAGTTGTATAACTCCTGTCCGGAAGTTAAGAAAACTTAATCTCTCAACGTGCGGAATTTGGAATGATATCTTTCAGGCTCGTGCTTCAAAGTGCATGGATGTTTCGTTCAGCTGCGCTTAGGAGCCTGTCTTCTCAAACCTTTTTGTGTTTACTATTGAATAACTGCTTATCAAGGCCAAGAGCCATTCGAGGATAAGAGTCAATGTGACTGAAATGATGTCTGTTAAAAGATGAGGAATACGATGGGAGCGCTGACATTTATCAATGGTATGGACTTATTATGGGGTGCTTGTTAACACATATTTGGTAACATTAGACTTGAAGACGACTAAATTGTAATCAGCAGGAAAGCAGTCCCGCGGCAATGTGTTCCACGGGCGGGAAGTCCTTACAAAGAAACTCTATCTATAAAGATTCTGCCTTGCGGGGAACATGAGGAGGGAGGAAGTTTTTTTTCGATGTGGTAGAAAACGAGTTCCTGCTGTGAATGTCTTACAAAGAGGAACCAAAGATTGGAGCTCAGTCGAGCACTTTCCATTGTAATAACGATAGAGCAGAGAGGGAGAGAGAGGGTGGGGGAGATAGATAGAGAGCGAGACTAGCAACGTCTCTTCTGTGAAAAAGGGGTTGCAGGGAAGAGAAAAGATCACTCCCCACCAGATTATGTACTCTATCAAGGCAGGAAAGGATGCTCTGAGTGGCACCTCCCCAGATGTGGCAGCAGTAC
>OY744550.1:7378700-7406200 GCA_963556195.1 Sepiola atlantica | reverse complement strand
CGCAAATAACAATAACTATGATAGTAACAGCAGACATGATGCCACCACTAACAACAATAATCATCTTGATAAAAGTACAGAAATGAAAAATAAGTCAATGTCAAATAATTAAGTTTAAAATATTAATAATAGTAATAATAAATAATTGATAATGATAATCTAAAAATAATCTAAAAAATATAGAAATATTAATCAATAAATGGATAAACATATAAGGGGATATTTAAGGGTACAAAAAATACAGAAGATGACAATTGGTATTAATCGTTGTGGGTATGATAATAATAATAATAATAATAATAATAATAATAATAATAATAATAATAATAATAATAATAATAATATTGTCCGCGTTGGAAGGGTCATTTGCAAAAGTAGCCTATCAAAAAAATAATCCCACCGACTTGATTGAAAAACCCCTCGAATGATCAGTTAAGTTTTTTCTTTTTCACCGTTTTAAATGTATCTGGCATTTCTACTAATCGCAATGCTACAAAACGAGCTAGTATTAACCCTGTTAAACTTTGGCTTCTCTGTTTTTTTGTTGTTTTTCTCTTTTCTTTATGTATTTTTCTTTTCTTTATTTAATTTGTTTAATTCTATTCACCCTGCCTCCTTCTTCCCTTGTTACTCTAAGCCATACAAGATAAGTTGGAACTCAATCTATAAATAGCAAGCCAACTGTAATTCTCGGTGCCCCCCCCCAACCAATGCCCCAAAAGCTCCCTCTTCCATTTCCTAAGAAGTACTTGATTTGTCCGCGTTGGACGGGTCATTTGCAAAAGTAGCCTATCAAAAAAAAAAAAATCCCACCGACTTGATTGAAAAACCCCTCGAATGATCAGTTCAGTTTTTTTCTTTTTCACCGTTTTAAATGTATCTGGCATTTCTACTAATCGCAATGCTACCAAACGAGCTAGTATTAACCCTGTTAAACTTTGGTTTTTATATGTCCTAGTGTCTTCCTTACGAGCTCCCAATGAATAAATTTTTGAACCTTCATGCAGGCCTGAAATTTAGCCTTATTTCTATTATTTATGCTTACTCGGTAGAGAGAAACCTATCTTCAACTCTCTGTCCCCTTTTCGTGTACAATGAACTTATACTATCTCCTTATATAACATATATATATATATATATATATATATATATATATATATATATATATTATTATTTTATTTACTTATTTTATTTTATTTTTTTGTTTTATTTTTATTTTTTTTATTTTATTTATTTATTTTATTTTATTTTTTTTTATTTTGTATGGTAGTGCACAATATCACTCATTAAAATTAATGAGACAATCACTATCCCTGTGACAGGACCACAGGCAGAATGAGCCTGGGCCTGGTGTGGCCACACACCAAAAATATGAATAATGCACAATAATATCAATACAAGCCGTGGGACTCAGGAGAAAGACCTGAGTGTCATGATGGGCAGGTGCTCCCTCGTTAGCCAACATGGGGGACCCAGTCCGCATCCTGCGAATGTTGGCCCTTTTCATTTCAGAAACAAGACAACGGACAAGAACCAGGTAAGTAACCTCTCTGATTCCAGGTATGACAAGGACACAGACCAAAGACAGGAAAACCAGAGCGAAAACAGCAAACTGAAAAGATATAGAAAGAAATGGACCACGAAAGAGAACAGACTGGTGATGGAGTGCTATTATAAAAGCTGCTACCCTACAGAAAGAGGCTACCGAAAACGAATGAAACATCTCTGGGACATTGCTAGTTGTAATGTCCTTAACAAATAAAGGGAGATTACCGCAGGTGTCACAGGAGTTACGGCCCCTGGCGACATCCGGTTTTTCTCAGTCTGATATTCACCGAGCACCATCTTTGTTCGTTCGTCTCTCTATCTCTCGTTAATCCCTGTCCATCCTGCAACCTTGCCATAGTAATAACCGATATCTAGCAAGCATCGGTTACTTACTACTTGAACCATCACATTGGCGACGAGGATGAGATATTTACAAAAAAATAGAGACAAGAAAACACAAGAGAAAAAAAAAAACAACAACAAACAGTCCCACGTGTTGCAAAACAAACATGGCCGCTTTACCTCACTACCCGGAATTCGACTGTGAGTCAGAAGCCAAAGCAGCAAGATGGACGAAATACATTAGCAGATTGAGAAACTATTTTATCGCCCACGACATAGAGAGTGATAAAAGACAAAAAGCAATTTTGCTAACGTTTGTTGGTGAGGCGATGAACGACCTCATTGACGAATTGCCAGCCGAACAGACCACACCAGTAGAAAACGAAACCCACTTCGACAAACTCGCCTCGGCCGTACAGGCTCATTTCAACCCCCAAAATAACACGGAATACAACCGGTTTGCATTCCGTAACATCAAGCAAACCACGCCGAATGTAGAGGATTTCTACCGAAAATTGAAAGAAGCAGCAGCTACGTGCCATTTTGCAGACGCAAACGCTGAGATAAAGTCTCAACTGATAACAGGCTGTTCATCAGATAAGGTCCGGCAAAAGGGCTTAATAAACTCTAACATGCCACTACACGACCTGATAAATTATGCCAGGACGACGGAAACAATAACAGCACACCTACAACAAATGCGTTTAGAGGACGCGACAATACGGACGACTACTGCAGTAGTAAACAAAGTCACGTACGAGCGACAGACACGTGACAGCCCCCGGCAAATTCAGTGCAGGAATTGCAACGGAAACGGAACAAAGGATAGCAGATCAAGCAAGACAGATCCTCAAGCGAGGATGGTTCTCGGAGATGGAACTGACGGAAATCAGACAGAAGGTTAATGGCGAAACGGAGCAAGAAACACCACCGAAAGAGAAACCACAGGAAGAGGATGGGCAAAACATACACACTGAAACTGAAGAGATTGAAGACTACGGAATCACAGAACCAGATGAGATAGAAGACTGCGAAACCACAGAACCTGCTGAGATAGAACTCAACGAAAAAGAAGCAAGTGAAGTGGAGACATTAGACGATACATGTTAGAAAACAAAACAAAACTCCCATCTCTCAGGAATGAAGCAGCGAAGAAGTTACAAGCAGAAACAGAAAGAGTAAACAGACTCCTCACACACATCCCAACAGAAACTATTACAGACCTAAACAACCTGATATATGCTGGGGCAAAATCGGTAAGTATGAAACTAAGAAACAAAGAGAATGGACAAAAGAGAGGACCGACAAAACCTGGATGGGAAATCAGACTGGAAGCCCAGATCACCAAACTTCGGAAAGAAGCTAAAACCGTGAACAGAAGGAAGGAGGACATGAAACGATTAAGAAGCAAAAATCAGAAACGCAAGGAAAAACTAAATGAGAAACATGAAGAAATAAAACAAAGGATAGCAGCAATAGAAGGAAGACTGAGACGATACAGGTACAAATCAGAACAGCACAAACAGAACAGGACCTTTGAAAACAATGAAAGCCAGTTTTACAAAAACGTAAATGGAGAAAAAACAACAACAGAGCAACCGAACCCAACAGAAACAAAACAATTCTGGACCAAGATATGGGAAGAACAAAAAAGCACAACAAGAATGCCCAATGGTTGAAAAACATGAAAGATGAACTGCAGGAAATCGAAGAAGGAACCGAAACAGAAATCAACAAAGAAACGATCAAGAAAACCCTAAAAAAATGGCAAACTGGAGAGCATCAGGCCACGATGGAATACATGCATACTGGTTTAAAAAATTCACGACCCTGCATGAAAGACTAGCGCAGAAACTGAGTGGATGTATCCGCAAAACAGACGTACCAGAATGGATGACGGAAGGAAGAACAACATTAATACAAAAAGACCCCAAAAAGGGAACGACCCCCAGCAACTACAGACTGATAACATGTCTACCAATAATGTGGAAAATTCTCACAGCACAACTGAGAGAACAAATCTACCAATCCCTGGACAAACGTGGACTGCTCCCTGAGGAACAAAAAGGATGCCGGAAAGGACAAAGAGGGGCACATGATCTACTATACATTGATCAAAAGACCCTGAAGGAGGTGAAGAGCAGACAAAAGAACATAACCATGGCATGGATTGACTACAAGAAAGCCTACGACAGAATCCCCCAAACATGGATAATTGAATGCTTAAATATATACAAGATACCAGACAGGATTATTAATCTCATCCAGAAAGCAATGGAAACATGGAGACTAAAACTGACAGCCGGAGGACAATACCTGTCTGAGATAAAAATACAGAGAGGCATTTTTCAAGGAGACTCTCTATCACCACTATTGTTTATAATAGCCATGATGCCACTCAACAACATACTCAGAAAGTGTGATGCCGGATACAGGTTCACGAATACAGAACAAAGAATAAACCACCTGATGTACATGGATGACCTTAAACTGTTTGCAAAAAACAAAAAAGAACTGGAAAAGCTGATAAATACAACAAGGATATTCAGCCAGGATATCCAAATGGAGTTTGGAATAGAAAAATGTGCACTGCTAGAGATCAAAAGAGGAAAACTGGAGACGACTGAAGGTATAGAACTCCCCAACCAAGAGGAGATGAGGGCGCTAGGAGAACAAGTTAGTTATAAATACCTGGGAGTTCTGGAAGCAGACACAATCAAATATACAGAAATGAAAGAGAAGATTGGAACAGAATATCTACGAAGAACAAGGAAACTCTTAGAAACTAAACTATATAGCAGAAACCTAGTAAAAGGGATAAACACATGGGCTGTATCACTAATAAGATACTCTGGACCATTCATAGGCTGGACCAAAGAAGAACTCAGGCACTTTGACCAGAGGACTAGAAAACTAATGACTATGCACAATGCATTGCACCCAAAAGACGATACGGACAGATTCTACATGAAAAGAAATGAAGGAGGTAGAGGACTGGTAAGTATAGAAGACTGTGTGGAAGACACCAAAAAAGAGCTGGAGAAATATGTAACCCAGAACACGGAAAGACTGATCACCACAGCAAGAGACACCAGCCCAACAAACAACTCCGGAAGCACTGAACCCAGAAACAAAAAGACAAGAAAGGAAAAGTGGGAAGAAAAACAACTACATTGACGCTTTATAAGACTCACAAGCGATGAAGCCAATGAAAACAGCTGGGCATGGCTAAGAAAAGGACACTTGAACAGAGAAACGGAATCTCTGCTGACAGCCGCACAGAACAATGCGATTAGGACAAACTTTATTAAAGCAAAGATAGATAAAACCCAGGAAAACAGCAAATGCCGATTGTGTGGACAAAGAGACGAAACGATAAACCATATAATAAGTGAATGCAGCAAGCTAGCCCAAAAGGAATACAAGAACAGACATGACAGCGTGGGGAAAGAAGTACACCGGGAAATGTGCAAACAACTGAATTTCGAATATGCAAAAAAACGGTACAAACACAAACCAAAAACTGTACTAGAAAACGAAAAACACAAAATCATATGGGATATGAATGTACAAACAGACAAACCCATAACAGCAAGGAGACCGGATATGATAATAATCAACAAGAAAGAAAAATCCTGCAAAATCGTAGACTTTGCCGTTCCAGCGGACCACAGAGTGAAGATCAAAGAGACGGAAAAAAGAAGCAAATATACCGAACTTGCCAGAGAATTGAAAGGAATATGAAACATGAAGAAAGTCAGTATAACACCAATAATCATAGGAGCACTAGGAACAGTCCCCAAAAACATGGAGAAAAGACTAGGAGAAATAGGAAACAAAGGGATAACTGAGACCATACAAAGAACAGTAATGATCAAAACAGCTACAATCCTGAGAAATGTCCTCGAATGCGGAAACCAACCCACATAAGCAACGAATGGAGAACAAACACATGGAAGCACAAGACAAAAGAACCGGGGAAAATACAACCGCACGCGAGAGGCGCAAGCATAGGCTGACGCCACGAAAATTATGGACAGAGGGTCGAGGAGGGAAAGCGCAAACCAGACCTCCACTGGAAGAGCGCGGACAGCTCTGGGACCTTGGGGAGGCTTGTTGCAACTCGGGCCCCAGAGGGTACCAATGGCCCTTATCAGCGGGAAATCGGTGGTGGGTGGCTGTTGAGATACCGCAAGGTCATCAGCGGTGATGAACGAAAAGAGGTGGAGCATACTGGAAGTCTGAGGAGACTTGTTGTCACTCAGACTCCAGGGAATACCACAGGTTGTTGGCAGTGGGCGATCACTGACGATGACCAGTGTGATAACTCCTAGTGAGTAAATAATAATAATAATACTAATACTAATACTAGCACTACCACCAATAACACTACCACTAATAGTACTACTAAAAATAATACTACTGATAATAATACTACCAACAATAATGCTACTACTAATGAAAATAATAATTAATAAAAAAGGTATAAGATGATAGTTGTGTTGACAAAATTATCAGTTGATGGGTAGGTGAAGTTTTTTGTTTTTTTTATATAGTAACAGCCTAAGGGGTTATAAGTGGATTACTAAGAAGGTGTAATTATTATGCTTATAGTTAATTGATGTTTTTTGTTTTTTGTTTAGAAGTTAGCCCCTATCACTAAATTTAATTATTTCAAGTTTTTCTGTTAGGCAAAGGTAGCAAGGTGAGTTTAGGGAACCACAGGTGCTAGTTTTTCTAAGTGTGTTCCAGGTTACTGTTGGTGGTTGGTTATTGTTGTATAGTTCCCAGTAATATATAGAAAGTGAGGTTCTTTTTTGATATGTAGGGTTATTAAAAGAACACTTATGTCCAGTATATCTTTCTTTGAATTTGAAGGTATTACCAGCCATACCTATGTAGAATTTTTTCAGGGTTGGGTTTTCTTTAGTAGAGATTGTTGCTTGATATATATATATATATATATATATATATATATATATATATATATATATATATATATATATAATATTTATAAATAAATATTAAATTATTTATACCTACAGACGCTAGCGTTTCAAGCCTATTGCTCTCATCAGTGTAGGGGAGTAACAATTTCAGACGGTCGAGAGGCGCAAACCCGGTACACAGAGTCAGCCATATCCACTCGACCCACAGAAACTGTCACGTAATTTAGGGAAATTAAGGCCTATATGTACCTAGAAGCGGGCACAGATAGAAGACTAGTCTAGAGTGTTCGAGAAACGTATTCGGAACTTTGCATTAGAGCTTTTTGACAGTCTATTTTTAACTTCCCCGAGAGTGCTCAACTTTAATTTCTTAAAGGGGCTTAGTATAATATTTATAAATAAATATTAAATTATTTATACCTACAGACGCTAGCGTTTCAAGCTTATTGCTCTCATCAGTGCAGGGAAGTAACAATTTCAGACGGTCGGGAGGCGCGAACCCAGTACACAGAGTCAGCCATATCCACTCGGCCCACGGAAACTGTCACGTAATTTAGGGAAATTAAGGCCTATATGTACCTAGAAGCGGGCACAGATAGAAGACTAGTCTAGAGTGTTCGAGAAACGTATTCGGAACTTTGCACTAGAGCTTTTTGACAGTCTATTTTTAACTTCCCCGAGAGTGCTCAACTTTAATTTCTTAAAGGGGCTTAGTATAATATTCATAAATAAATATTAAATTATTTATACCTACAGACGCTAGCGTTTCAAGCTTATTGCTCTCATCAGTGCAGGGGAGTAACAATTTCAGACGGTCGAGAGGCGCAAACCCGGTACACAGAGTCAGCCATATCCACTCGACCCACAGAAACTGTCACGTAATTTAGGGAAATTAAGGCCTATATGTACCTAGAAGCGGGCACAGATAGAAGACTAGTTGAGAGTGTTCGACGAACGTATTCGGAACTTTGCATTAGAGCATAGTATTCCAGGTAAGGTTTGTATCCAGAAGGTAGAAATCCGGAGAATTTCTGCTGTGTTTATATAATAGTGCTCAATAATAAATAGAATTATTTACATAGAATAAAAGTTTTATTTATACAAACATATCATGGCTACACACTCAAAACATGTTAATAAGCTCGAAATCTTCAGGCCGATAAATCCGTGCTTTATGATTGCATATTGTTTCATATTGTTTCACAATATAAAACAATAAAGATTGGACTTATTGGACTGATCATGTCGAGCTTATTTAAGCTTCGACTGAAACATGTTCTGAATGTGTAGCAATAATATGTGTGAAAATTAATTGTTTATATATATATATATATATATATATATATATATATATATATATATATATATATATGATTATTTTTTATTCATACAGACATGTACAAAATCTGCGACACTGGCATGTCGATGTTATCGATTAACAGCTGTTAGAAACTGGTCCTCACCTCAGAGTATATTTGGGAAGAATGAAAAGAAAGGAATATATATATATATATATATATATATATATATATATATATATATATATATATATATATATATATAAAAAAAAAAAACAACTTATCAGAGTTGGAACAGATCCAATCCAAGATAGCAGAAACACAGGGCTCAATATCCTTTCGGCCTTTTGGCTGGGATCAAAGTGTAGTATCTGTTCCGATGGATACTGCACGCCTGTCCTGTGCAGTTCTAGGAGGTCCACCCTCCCAGGCTTCGCCTCCCCTCTTTGGGGAGGAGTAAGTTTATTGCTTACTGCCTGAGGCGCCCCTACCGGGGAATGCCGACGGGGCTGCCCAGGCAATTTTTAAATGGCCAGAGTGCTCACCTCTCGAGCGCTGGCTTTTAACCCCACTTACTCGACCCAAGCTGTGGTCATTCTTACTTGTGGGAGTAAGATAAAACTGGCCTTGTGCCTAACTCCTAGCGAAGGAGTAAATAAATATCCTTTCGGATAGAGCTTTATTTATAACATTAATAAATAATTATAACAATAATAAATATTTAAGATGGACTTAATACTTTACTGCATTGCCATTCAACATGTCTTCATACATTTGAATTTAATTTCGAGCTCACATTCAAATGTGTACACACGTGTTGACGATCGGATTTACCGTGTAACTGCAATAAAGTGTCAAGTTCCCTTTTAAATACTTCTGGCCCTGCTCTGTCGGGCTGAGGTATTGTTCTGTGCAGTTCTAGGAGGTCCACCCTCCCAGGCTTTGCCTCCCCTCTTTGGGGAGGAGTAAGTTTATTGCTTACTGCCTGAGGCGCCCCTACCGCGGAATGCCGACGGAGCTGCCCAGGCAATTTTTAATAGCCAGAGTGCTCACTTTCTCAGGTGCTGGCTTTTCAAGCCCCACTTTCCCGACCCGACCTTGGGTCACATCTTACCTTGTGGGAGTAAGATAAAACTGGCCTTGTGCCTAACCTCCTGGGGAGGTAAATAACCCGATGTAACAATAAGGCTATTCAGAGTTTATTTCTCCATTGTGTCTTGTAGCGATGGGAATGTTTTCTCTGTCATGAATGACATGATGCTTAGGTTTTGTTGAACACGTTTCTTGAGCAGGCCGTACGCGCACTGGCAGCCCGTCATTGAGCTTTTCTTTTTTCTTTTATTATTATTGTGCATTTCCTTTCTTTCTTTTCACAATTCATTCCTTTTCAGTCACGCAACCAATTCCAGTACTTAATCTTGGTTCTTCTATACGTGGAACTTTACCATTCCTATTTAAAACTTATGCAACCATTTCTTCTCAGCAGTCCTGTTATTCTCTTCTTATTTGTTTTTGTAGTCAACACTTAACAAAGCTCAAAGACCACTTGAGTTAATGAGTCTGTCAGGCAGGCTGTGAGACAAACACCTTCAGGATTGGAGACGATGGTTGAAACTGAGCAAAATTTGATTATTTAAGAAGACGGCTTAACAAGAATTTGTTAACATTGGACTTGAACACGATCATGTTGTAGTAAGCTGAGAAGCATCCCCGTTGTATTGTGTTTCATAGACGGGCAGTTCTTGGAAATAAACTCTGCTCATGAAAGTTTCGTTTAGCTGCAGGTACACAGAGGAAGAAAGGGAAATTGTTTACAGTAGTTGTAGCTAGACGAGTTTTGGGTGTGAATGATTTACAGGGGAAGGGCGCCAGAGATTGGAGCTCAGTCGAACAGCTAATGAACACTCTGATGTCTGTTCCTACCTGAAGCTCTGTTACATTTATCAAAAGATATTAAAGTCATACGATTTGATAATACATTGAAAGCATCTTCCAAAAAGATGGATACCACTGACTGATGATTTGGCCGGGTTAGGGATTTTACTATTAAATATTTCTTCTTTGGTTTTAGTAGTCAGTTTGCCTGCCGTTTGAGGATTTCCAAGTAGCTGTTACTTTTGTAGAGTCCGTCGTGTAAAACTAATTCACCCCCCCCCCGTCCCCTCATATTTGTACTTATCCATTCTCCCGTATTTTATTTTATTTTTGTTCTTATTTTTATTTTCATTTTATTTTCATAATTTTTATAATGTTTATAATGTTTTTTTATTATTATTATTATTATTATTATTATTATTATTATTATTATTATTATTATTATTATTATTATTATTATTATTATTATTATTATTATTATTATTATTATTATTATTATTATTATTATTTTATCTTTCTATTTTTATTTTATATTTGTAACTTATTTCATTTGTCTTGTGCCAAACAATATTTTTTATGTTAATATCGTCTCTGCAACATGACAAAATCATCAGAAAAATTCACAAAGAGTAAAAAGTTCTTGGATTAAAGTGTCTTGAAAAAACCTACACTATACAGTGGTTCATTTTGGGGTGAAACCAAACAAAAAAAAAAACAAAAAAAAACAAACTCACACGTGGGGGAACCCACTAATATGCCATTTATGTTTTTTCGAAATGTGAAAAAATAAAAATGAATAAAAATATAATAAAAACATGGTTATTGGAATATAATATGATCCTGACTTATATTTGCTCTGTTGTCACTAATTGATAATCATCGAGCTGAATCTTTTAAGGAGACTGCAAAGTAAAAGGGCACTGATAGTATATGCAAATACATATATTGTCATATATATATATAAAATATTTATACAATAGCTGTTGCTTGTACAGCAGCATTGCTTCCAACAAAGCCTTCATCAGATGATAATTCTGGGTTCAAGCATGGTTTCGGGCCCAAAGCATCATAATTTGTGACACTGGCATGTAGATGCTATCGATCAACAGCTGTTAGAAACTGAGATCTCATCAGGCAGATTTAAAATCCGATTCTTACCTCAGATCATATTTGGAAAAAACCTTCTTTCCAATAAAGTTCTTTCCAAATATGATCCAAATACATGACAGTTTCCGGTAGCGACTGCTTGCAGATTCTAGGCTGACTCTGTGAACCAGGTTTGCGCCTACCGACCATCTGAAATTGTTACTTTCCTGCACTGATGAGAGCAATAAGCTTGAAATGATAGCGTCTGTAGATATAAATAATTTAATATATATATATAGTAAGCTATGAAAATATATTTATGGCAATTAGGCTACACAGAGGCTCCCGCGTTTCATCCCCGGGGGGCAATCTTCAGGCTAAAATGCTTGTGTAGCTTAATTGCCATAAATATATTTTCATAGCTTACTACCTAGCTCTACTTACGTATCGAGCACTGTTGAAGTAAATACTGAAAATTGATACATAAAAAATTATATCTCCTTATAAAATTTTATGTGAATACATGAAATACTAATATATATATATATATATATATATATATATATATATATATATATATAAAGTAATCCAACAAAAGATATAAGCGTCAACTAATATCTTATAATTAGTGAAACATCCGGATAAAAACTGAAGCTCAATATACTGGATAGAGCATTAATATTATAATATAAAATGAAGTCATAAAATAGAATTCAAAGTTCAAGCAAAGTATTCTTAAGTCCTTAGCTCATGAGGTAATGGTCCTCTGAAGAGAAGAATTATCTTTGAAAACTCATGAGCTAAGGACTTAAGAATACTTTGCTTGAACTTTGAATTCTATTTTATTACTTCATTTTATATTATATATATATATATATATAAGTAAGGTATATCTATCTTTATGAAGTTAGGTATGTTTATGTGCTTATATATTTGTATGTACAAGATTCTAGGCATAAGGACTGATAATGTGGGCTATATTTCGTTTAATCTAGTTTCATGCAATGGATTAAAAAGATGTAATAGTATAGTTTCAGATTCAGACAGACAGATACCAAATCTCCATTTGTAAGTACAATAGTACAATTAATAGAAATAAAAGTATAGTTTCGGCTCCAAACAGAGATATATCAAATCTGAAATAGTAAGAAATTTTAGATATTCGAAGAAATATTACCATTTCAAGATATTTTAACTTCATGTGGAAGTTTTCCTGAAAGAATCCGGCTGTATCAGTATTCTGCACTGATTATATTGTGCGGGTATTCAATGGTCGTTTATTTGTTGACGTTGCAAAGGGGGTAGAGATGGCCACCTTCCGATGATAAGAACTATGATCGGTGTAAAATATTGGTGGAGAGAGAAACACTAAAAAGGAAATAATCTTCTGAAAGCGAAGGAAATAAAAGATGAATCATGTTTAACATTAACAAAATAGTAGTTATTTAGTGTGGAGTTCGAAAGAGATGTTGTACAGGTGTATAAAAGAACTACAGTTTGTCCTTGTTGAGAAGTGCACCGAGAATATGTCTGTTCGGATATAGTATTGATACAGTAGTGGGTTTCTAAGCATGAATGAAATTACCTCCCCCCCCCTTTAGAATATTCGAGTGAAGGAAATTGTAATGGAAAGAAAGGTGTCGAACAGATGTATGAGAGAGAGAGAGAGAGAGAGAGAGACAGACAGAGAGAGAGAGAGAGAGACAGACAGACAGACAGACAGACAGATAAAGTTATTTTAACGAGTGAGGAATTGTAACGGGAAAAAAGGTGTCGAACAGATGCCCGCTTGCCTTGGAGTTTGTAGGGAAAGAGAGAGAAGGAGAGAGACAGACAGATAGAAAGATAAAGTTATTTTAAGGAGTAAGTTCGTGAGATCCGGGTAGGTGAGATCAGGACGTGGTTGCTGAGTTGAGTGAGTTATGGTTAGGGTTAAGGTTAGGGGTTTAGGGTTAGGGTTTAAGTTAGGATTAGGGTTATGGTTAAGGTTTAGGTTTCAGGGTTAGAGTTTAGGGTTGGGGGTTAGGGTTCAGGGTTCAGGGTTAGGGTTTAGGTAAGGGTTAGGGTTAAGGTTTAGGTTAGAGTTTAGGGTTAGGGTTTAGGTTTAGGGTTAGGGTTTAGGTAAGGGTTAGGGTTTAAGGTTATACGTTAGGGTTAGGGTTTAGGGTTAGGGTTAGGGTTAGAGTTAAGGTTTAGGTTAGGGTTAGGGTTTAGGGTTAGGGTTTAGGGTTAGGGTTAGGGTTTTAGGTTATGTGTTAGGTTAGGGTTTAAGTTAGGGTTAGGGTTTAGGTAAGGGTTAGGGTTTAAGGTTATACATTAGGGTTAGGGTTTAGAGTTAAAGTTAAGGTTTAGGTTAGGGTTTAGGGTTACAGTTTAGAGTTTAGGGTTAGGGTTTTAGGTTATGCGTTAGGGTTAGGGTTTAAGTTAGGGTTTAGGTTAGGGTTTAGGGTTAGGGTTAGGATTTAGGGTTAGGGTTTAGGGTTTGGGTTTAAGGTTAGGGTTAGGGTTTAGGGTTACGGTTTAGGGTTACGGTTTAGAGTTACGGTTTAGGGTTAGGATGAAACAAAAAACTGAACCGCATAACTACTTAATCCCTACTACCTACTTTAGATTTCTGTAGTTTTGAAATCGGCTCTCCAAAATAACATTTAATTTTTTAGCAGGGTCGCTTCAGATTCGTTCGGAAATCATAATCATCTTCGTAATAGTCATCACTAGCATCATCATAATCATCATCATCCATTTTAGATGCTGCCATGCGTTGGTCGGCTTTTAAGAAATTAACTTCTAAACCGACTTATCTCTGGATAGGTCTTTATTTATCCCTCTTTCTCCCAAGTCTATTCTTATCACTTCCTCCCATGTTTTCCTTGACCTTCCTTGTGGACTGAACCTGCTACTTCAACTGTTCTAAATCTACTCATCCAATAACTCTCATCATCCATTCTTTCAACGTGATCATACCATCGGAGTCTCCTGTCCTACACACATCTCTCTATAGTCCATATTTAATCTTCTTCTGAGGTCATCAAATCTAAGCCTGTCTGTAAGGCTCACATTACACATCCATCGTATAATTCTAATATCATTTCTCTCCATGCAACACATGTCCTCAACCCTTACTGGCCAGGTTTCACTTCCATACATAATCACACTGTGTACACATACCTGATAGACTCTCCCGTTAGTCGAGAGTTGTAACGCTCTGCTGGTTAGTAATGACAGAAGTTCTCTTAACTTACTCCATCCATTCCCAATGCTTGCAATCACACTAGCACCTGCTCCTCCCTGTGCTCCAATAGTATCACCAAGGTAACAAAACTTCTTGACAACCAGATATACTTTTATATAACCATTTTATATTTATCATTCTTACCACAATCTGATCCATATGCACAAAAACTATTTGAAACACATTTTATTTGGATGTAGCAGGGTGGACATTCGTTCCTATGTATGTCACCACGATATAACTTTATGCACAGTTTTGTGAAAATGTTTTGTACAAATTTTAAGAAAATCGGAAGACAAAAAGAAAGACAGATATACAGACAAATTCTTGTTCTCGTCGTCTTATAATAATAATAGAAACTAAGGAAATGAAAGAAATGGGTGAAGTAAAAAAAGGTAAGGAAATAAGAAAATGAAAGAAACGAAGGAAATGAAAGAACTGAAAAGGAAATGAAAGAACTGAAAAGAAACAAAAGAAACAAAAGAAATTAAGGAAATAAATAAAAAAAGAACAAAAAAAAACTAATGAAAAAAATTAATGTTATAAAAGAAAATAAAGGAAATAAAATAAATGAAGGAAATAAAATAAATGAAGGAAATAAAAGAAATGAATGAAATGAACAAAAAGAAAATGAAAGAAATGAAAGAGAGAAATGGATAAAAGAAATGAAGGAAATAAATAAAAAAAGAACAAAAAAAACTAATGAAAAAGATTAATGTTATAAAAGAAAATAAAGGAAACTGTAGCAGTTACCTCCTCCTTTCAAAACATAACTACACCGGTTGGCCGTTAGGTGGCGCTTTTTCACCGACAGGTGGCGCTGTAAAGCGACACCAGAGTTATCTGCCCTTCGGACTATAAAACCAGGTGCATAACGGAAATTCTCTCTCTCCTTCACAGACCAGCCTCAGCAAAACAACGCTGGCACCAGCGCTCCGTTTCACTCGCCTTTTGGCCTCGACAGAATGACGCTGACACTAGCGTTCCGTTTCACTCTTCTCTGGTCGACAGAACGATGCTAATACACTAGCGTTTCGTCTCACGCTTTTCTTCTCAATCGGCATAACAACTACCAACACACGTGGGCAAACAACGGTAAGAGTTCTCAACTCGTTTTCTTTGTGTCCGGCTTTCAAAGACTTTTCCTACGCCGGATTCATTTCTTCTCATACCTTTTTCAAGAACTGTTTTTCCATCGACACACATGCATACATCACACACTTCACCATTCCACGTACACACACGTTCAATAAACGTTATTTGAACTACTTCATTTTTGTTTATTAATTATTACTCTGTCTTTTGCATGCAACATTGCTTGATTTACTGAACGCGTCTATAATCGGGGGACACGACCCTCGATCCGAACAAAACAAAATAAATAAAGGAAACAAAATAAATGAAGGAAATAAAAGAAATGAATGAAATGAACAAAAAGAAAATGAAAGAAATGAAAGAAAGAAATGGATAAAAGAAATGAAGGAAATTAAAAAACTATCAAAATATAAGTCATAGAGGAAATAAAAGAATTAGGAGTAGGTTCATGTGCAGCAGGTCGCCATCTTGGATAACAAAGTCTTCTATTTGTAGGGAACATAAAAGAGTTCATAATAGGAGAATGTTCTCAAAAGTCTGTACGTATGTGTAGTTTAAAGGCAGGCCAAGTTCATATGGGGTTTGTAAGCGTGTCTTTAAATAGTATTGGAATAAGTCCACATGCAGCAGGTCAGCCATATTGGATATTGAAGCCTTCTTGTCGATGCCGAGAACCTGTGCCTTGGCAGGTTTGTGTCCCAACAGAGGGGTTTGTTTGGTGGTCAAACTGAGCGACATGGGTTGATTACACAGAACCTTATCAGTTTTACGTTGTCGTTCTCCTGTATAACTTCTGGCTTATGCTCATACCACTTCTCATTGTGGTCCAATTCATAAAGTTTGCATATATTCCAGTGTAGTACCTGAGCGACTTTGTCGTGTCTCCATTTTTTATACTGATGTTGTGCTAGCATTGGGCATTCAGATACAATATGCGCTAAGGTGTCTTCCCTTTCATTAAACAATCGTCATATCGGTGATTCTGCAGTTTTGTCAATGTAATGTTAGATGAATCTAGTGCGGGTGGCTTGTTCCTGGGCTGCCATTAAGGTGCTCTCAGTAGATCTTTTGAGATCATCCCTGACCAACCAATTCCAGCTGTCATTATCTCTAAATGCAGTATTCTTAAAGAATACACTGTGTAGTTTCTTTCCAAATAATTTTAACCCTCTCTCTTGTAACCGTTGATTCTTTTTCACCCCAGTTCTTAGTATTTCCTCTCTTTTCACTTCACGAAGAAGAATCTCATTACTCTCAGAAATATATTTATACAGACAACCTTCTTTTATATTCACAACATCTTCAATGCTAAGTAGACCTTGACCACCTTCCTTTCTAGGTAGATACAATCAATCTGAATCTCATTTCTTTGCAATAATAATAATAATGATAATAATAATAATAATAATAATAATAATAATAATAATAATAATAATAATAATAATAATAATAATAATAATGACTAAAATAAAAATACAGAGAGGCATTTTCCAAGGAGATTCCCTATCACCACTACTATTCATCATAGCCATGATGCCACTTAACTGCATACTCAGAAAATGTGATGCCGGATACAAGTTTACAGAGACATAACAAAGAATAAACCACATCATGTACATGGACGAACTGAAACTATTTGTAAAAAGCAAAAAGGAGCTCGAACAGCTGATGAATATTATAAGAATCTTCAGTCAGGACATTCAAATGGAATTCGAAATGGAAAAGTGTGCACTGCTCGATATGAAAACTGGAGACGATAGAGGGTATGGAACTGCCCACCCAAGAGGAGATGAGAGCACTAGGTGAAGAGAATAGCTACATGAGAAACTCTTAGAAACGAAATTATATAGCAGAAACCTAGTAAAAAGAATAAACAGCGGGCAACATCACTAATAAGATACTCTGGACCATTCATAAGCTGGACTGAAGAAGAACTCAGGCATCTTGACCACAGGACTAGAAAAATAATGACCATGCACAACACACTATATCCAAAAGATGATACAGACAAACTCTATGTGAAAAGAAACAAAAGGAGAAGAGGACTGGTAAATATAGAAAACTGTGTGGAAGACTAAAAAAAAAGATCTGGAGAAATACATAACACAGAACAGTAAGAGACACCGTCCCAATGGGAAGCACTGAGACCAGCAAAAAAATAACTAGAAAAAAAAGTGGAAAGAAAAACGACGATAGGCGTTTCATAAGACTCAAAAGAGAAGAGACTCATGAAAATAGCTAGGCATGGCTAAGAAAAGGACACTTGAACAGAGAAACAAAATCTTTACTAACGGCTGCACAGAACAATGCGATTAGGACAAACTACATTAAAGCTTAAATAGACAAAACCCAGGAAAACAGTAAATGCAGACTGTGTGAACAAAGAAACGAAACAGTAAATCACATAATAAGTGAATGCAGCAAACTAGCCCCAAAAGAATACAAGAATAGACATGACTGTGTGGGGAAAGCACTGCAAACGACTGCATTTTGAATATGCGGACAAATGGTACAAACATAAACCAGAGACAGTACTGGAAAACGAAAAACACAAAATCCTCTAGAATATGGAGGTGCAAACAGATAAACTCATCCAAGCAAGGAGATCGAATGCCATAATAATCAACAAGAAGGAAAAATCCTGCCAAATCGTAGATTTTGACGTCCCAGCAGACCATAGAGTGAATAACAAGGAGACAGAAAAACGACGCAAATACAGATTTGTTCTCAACAATCAGTCCGACAGGAACTGGGCCATTTCGGTGGTCTTTTATCTGTTGGGCTGAGGTATTCGGTCCTAGGTTGTCCTAGGAGGTGCACTCTCCCAAGCCTTGCCTCCCCTCTTTGGAGAGGAGTAAATTTATTGCTTAATGCCTAAGTCGCCCTGACCGGGAAATGCCAACGGGGTTGCCCAGGCTACTTTTGCTAGGCCAGAGTGCTTCTTCTTTAGGGGTGCTGGCTTGATTCTTCCCCACCTTCGCGACCTTGTGTCACATATTGATGTGGTGGGAGGCAATTAAATACCATTTAGCCCAACCCCAGCCCGTTCAGTCTCTCATTAACTTTGGTTGATTGAGGACTTCGGGATGGGGTAGGGTGATACCAGTCGCCCATTTGTTCTCGACAATCAGTCCGACAGGAACTAGGCTATTTCGGTGGCTTTTTATCTGTCGGGCTGAGGTATTAGTACTGGGTCGTCCTAGGAGGTCCACCCTCCCAGGCCTTGCCTTCCCTCTTTGGGGTGGAGTAAGTTTATTGCATACTCCCTGAGGTGCCGAACTGAGGAATGCCGACGGGGCTGCCCAGGCAATTTTTGATAGGCCAGAGTGCGCCTTCTTTAGGGGCGATTGGCTTTACTCTCCCCACCTTCTGGCCTTCCGCCACATATCCCTGCAGTGGAAAGAAATTAAATACTTGAATCAACCCCAGTCTGATACTGGCAGTCAAGACTGACGTACAACCACTCTTGTTCTCTGCTGTATTATACTTTTTTCAATATACTTGTTTTCCCTAAACTCCAAGTTCCTGTTTCCTGTTTTCATTCTGGACCCTTTAGAGAGCCACACTTATGTTTGATGAATTTACCATAGAAAAAATTAAAACAATAAATATTATTGGTCCCCCAATTTATAAAATCGGGGGACCTATGTTTTAAGGCATTTCTGTCAGTCGGACGTCCGTCCGTCCGGATTTTTCTCCGCAACGATCACTTGAATTTCTCTGAAATTTTGTATGAAGTTGTAACTTTGGTCAGGTTAGAAGTGACATTCTCCGATATTTGAAAAAAAATCTGGTTAGCCCCCCAGTGGGTCAAAAGGCCCCGAAATGGCAAAAAATGGCATGTTTTGCCCCATAACTTTTCATCCATCCATTCAATTTCTCTGAAACTTGGCCAAAATGTGGAGGCAATTGTTCCTAATAGAAAATAAGTATCGCTAACCTTGGAAAAAATCTGGTTCGCGCCTCCAGGGGGTCAAAAGTCCCCAAAATGGCAAAAACTGACCCTTTTCTCCCATAACGTTTGATCCATCCATTCAATTTTTCTGAAACTTGGCCAAAAATGTAGAGGCAATTGTTCTGGATATAAAATGAGCATCCTTGACCTCAGAAAAATTCTGGTTCGCGCCCCCAGGGGGTAAAAGGGGGGTGAAAAATGCCCCAAATTGCCCAAATTTATTGCATTTTACACTCGCCACATCGAGTCACATACAGAGGGGGACCACGCATGCACAGCTTGTTATATCATGAAGAAAGGGTATTTTATTCGTTTTCTCTAAAACAAATTCTGCATGTAACAAACATCACAACTTTTGTAAAAAATATTTTACATGTAACAAACATCACAACTTTTGTAAAAATTATTTTACATGTAACAAACATCACAACTTTTGTAAAAAATATTTTACATGTAATAAACAGTACAACTTTTGTAAAAATTATTTTACATGTAACAAACATTACAACTTTTGTAAAAATTATTTTACATGTAATAAACATCACAACTTTTGTAAAAATTATTTTACATGTAACAAACATCACAACTTTTGTAAAAAATATTTTAAATGTAATAAACATCACAACTTTTGTAAAAATTATTTTACATGTAATAAACATCACAACTTTTGTAAAAACTATTATAATTGTTTGCCTGAACATTATTTTGTTCATAAAGTATTTGATTTTGTAAAATGTTGAACATGCTTTCTGATTGTATTATGTCATATTTTCCATAATCAGTTGGTCAATATAAACAACATTATTCATTATTTTTATAAATATATAAAATGTACCCAATTCCATGTTGAATAAAGTGATTTTTTGTACATTTAGTTCTTTTATATTTTTGTTCTTTCTTTTTACATTTGAATTTTATGAAAATAAATCAATAATTGTAAGATGTTTCCTAATAATACGTATAGTTGCTAATTAACTAATTACTGGACATTACTAAGTAATTTCTTACCAAAACTTTTCTCAGTAATTATTATTTAGTATTAATTTTGGTATTCACATGTCCGTCCCCAGTCATGGACCGCAGTCACATGTTTGCCAGGCTGATGATTGTTTTTGAACATGAAACATGGATAATAAATATTATTTATATAAAAAATAATTATTTAAGCACTTTGAGACAAATATGCAAAGTTTCTAATACATCCATATTACAAAAGATCTCTCCCTTTATGGAAGGTCGAATACTCTCTGAAACTTATTATATTTGTAAAATAAATATAGGGTTTGTTTCTCTCACATTTAATGTGGTTGTCATGATGACTAAGTATGTTTGATTGGATCAATAGTGACTTGAGTTCAGTTTTTAAAGCGTTCAACCGGGGGTATACTTATATATGGCCACACTGATTATAATAAGAATCATGAAACATGTTTTGGATAATATATTTACTTTATAAATATATATATATATATATATATATATATATATATATTTATAAAATACAGAAATTCAATGTAACATCAGTACCGTCGGTTTCAAAGCGGGAGGTCGATCCCGATTATCGTCAGCTGATAAACATATTCAGGAATGGTGGGACTTATTCGGTCACGTCTGAGATCACGTAGGACGTGATTTGTGAAAGGGGGGGGGGGTTACATATGTGTGCATGAAGGGTTAAATTTAGATTCTAATATTTAAATTTTTAATGTCTATAAAATGGTTATTAATTAAAACAAAGCAGAAGGAAAGGTTTTTTTTTGTAATATATATAAAAAATGTAAGAATTTCTGTAGGGTAGAGGTCGGGGTTTGGGGGCCAGGAAGAGGGGAAGGAAGGATCTAGGTGCGGCGTAGTAGATATTGGTAGCCGCAGGCTAACTTTTCGACCCCATATCGTAGCATAAAGTGTAAGGGTGGCAGAGAAGGGGATAATATTAATAATAATAGTCATAATAATAATAATGGTAGCCTGGCAAATTTAAAAGATAAAAATAAAAGTAAAAATAAAACAATAAAAATAATAAGAAGAAGAATAAAAATAAAAATAAAAAACCCGCGTGGCAGGGAAGAATACTGAAGGCATAAGCGTGTTATTAAAATTAGAAAAATTATAGAACGATGAATAAGCCTCGGAATTAACTGAACCGATTCACCATCAGTTCAGTTAATTCCGAGGCTCATTTATCGTTCTATAATTTTTCTATAGTATTCCCATATCTTCTACTTTTTATAACCTCCAATTAAAGTCTTCTAACCTTTAAAATGTTCAAGCTCCTCAAATTCATTCCTTATACCTCTCCACACTCCACTCAGTATGACATTTTAGGACCCGCTTTACACCCGGAAACCGTTGCACTAAATAGCCAGTGCCATTTTTCACAAATCACGTCCTACGTGATCTCAGACGTGACCGAATAAGTCCCACCATTCCTGAATATGTTTATCAGCTGACGATAATCGGGATCAACCTCCTGCTTTGAAACCGACGGTACTGATGTTACATTGAATTTCTGTATTTTATAAATAAATATTTACGCTCTTAATCCTTCGAAATCTCGGATTTCTTAATTAATCGAGCACTCTGCTGGATTTTTCCTGCCCTACCACACAGTACTTATATATATATATATATATATATATATATATATATAAATGTGATACTTAGAAGGCAATACAATGCAGAGGTGTGACGGATAGACACAAGATTGAGCAAATAAGACATAATTTGTTCCACCATTATATGTCTTATTTGCTCCAACTTGTGTCTATCCGTCACACCTCTGCATTATATTGCCTTCTAAGTATCACATTTCTATATACTAATAAACAATGCTTCAAGCAAACTACATAAACCTCTTATATATATATATATATATATATATATATATATATATATATATATATATGTATATATATATATAATAATATAATATTATAATATAAAATGAAGTAATAAAATAAGGTGCCAATCAAATTTTATTATAATTCAAGGTTCAAGCAAAGTATCTTAAAGTCCTTAGCTCATGAGTTTTCAAAGATAATTCTTCTCTTCATAGGACCATTACCGCCGTTATACCACTACAGGTAATAAAATTACACTTTGAAAATATATAAAAATATATACAAAAATACATAAAATATATAACATCAAATATATCAACCCAAAAACACACTTTTTTGTTAAATCTATACAACCCATCCAAGTCATACATATTAAAAACATAATCAGGAAAGAAGTCCAGAATGTTGACTGAAGATTAATCCAGGTAATGAGTGACAGTCCAAATACGAGAAATTGAAAGAGCTGAAAAAGTTGTCCAGTCGTGAGATGTGAGCAATTGATGAAGTGAAAAGTATCCAATATTTATGTTAATTATTACAACGATAAATAAATCAAATAATATAAAAAGTTCAATAAACTCACTCAAAATTCCAAAAACTTGATCTGGGCAGCACAAATCAAATCAAAGTTCGCTGGTTAAAAAGGAGAATCCGTTAAATCCGAATTGAATAAAAATAATTAAATTTTGAAAATATTCGCTCTCCCGCGAGCCAAATAAAGAGGGCCCTTCTTCCACGAATGGAAGGCGATATATTATAATATTAATGCTCTATCCAGTATATTGAGCTTCAGTTTTTATCCGGATGTTTCACTAATTATAAGATATTAGTTGACGCTTATATCTTTGTTGGATTGCTTTGTATATATATATATATATATATATATATATATATATATATATATATATATATAGATAATAAACAATAACAAATATTCATTATTATTTGTAGCTCCTCGAAAAAGCAGAGCACTGTAAGTGTAGTATTAACACAGGATGACGTCACTAGCTTTAAATGCATCGTTCCTTCCATTAAAAAAAAGTAGAACGCCTTAGACGTTAAGCCGCCGATAAAGTGTTAAAATTATCACCGTTTATTCGCTATTTAAAATTGGCCGTGTGGTTAAGGTGTCGAATTTGAGTTGCAAAATACTTGTAATCCGGGGTTTCGAATCGCATGTCCGGTAGTGAATAGTCATATCTCTATGCTGATGAGTCTCGATTATTAAAAAGGACGAAACGTATACGTACATAGATAATAAACAATAACAAATATTTATCATATATATATATATAGATATATATATTTGTATTTTAACAATTTAAATATTTTTTTAAATAAAGTCCATACACAAAGCTGCTATAGTTGTTTTAAAGCAGTGCTTTTTTAAGTCATATAATAAACGATAAAAATATTGCAAAATTTCGTGCATTTTGAAACTCTCTTTGAATTTTGATAATATCTATTTTAATGTGGAATAAATTAATTTTTAATAATTAACAATTTTTACCGAAGTATTTGATAATGTATCTTTTCTTGCAATTTGTAACTTTTTGGGCTATTGCTGGTGATTTTATTTTTTGTTTGGCACATACAAAAAATTGTTCTGATGAGAGTCTTGTGTTTAAATAAATTTCTGATTCATTGTATGACTTAAAATAAACACTGTCTTGAAACAGCTATAAACAACTATAATACCTTTGTGTATTATGCTCTTTATTTATTAGAAACTTGATTTTAAAAATGCTTTAAATCGTCAAAATTATTTAAATTGTACAAATATATATATATATATATATTATATATATATATATATATATATATTGGTTTTTGCAAGCTGATAATGGATTTTTATAGCTAACTCATTGAGGGTTTTATTTTTTAAATTAAATTTGAAGGTATATGTATGTGTGTATGTATACATATATATATATATATATATATATATATATATATATATATATATATATATATATATATATATATATATATGTATGTATAAAAGATTTATATGAAAAATATATGGATGTTGATATATTTTCTCTATTCATTTCTTGACGTATAGGTATACAAAATGTTTTAAAAACATCTTTTTTTCTAAAAGAACAGAATTTTCGGCCGTTTCTTTGACCTTCCTCAGTGTATTGAAAGGAGTGTGCATGTACGGTGGGTGGCGGTAGCAGGGGGAGGGGAGGGAGGAAGAGTATAGCCAATGAGATGAAAAAATGTTTACATGTGATTTGTGTGTGTCCATTCCAGCATCTTCACACTTAAAGAGGTCAGTAACTTGGGTGGCGTTGTTGACGGGTAAAACCAATTCGAGCTACCGACATTTGACAATGTTTACATTGAGATTCTACTTACATACAGTCAGTGTCGCATGATCGCATAGGGGTAGGAGCACCGACTGTCAGCTCGACGGTTGAGTTTCAATCCTGGTTTGAGGCACTAGTTGATCTAGCCGCACTGAAGAGCTGCGATACAGCGAAACAGTCTGTATGTGAATAACTCTCTCTCTCTCTCTCTCTCTCTCTTCCAGGACGGTTAAAAAAACAACAGTGTACCACTTTTATATCCTCTAACAAAGACTAAAATCAAGATGTACTGTTTCTAAACCTTATGTCTAGAATCCTTATTCCAATTTTCAACAAAATCATGATTTACATGATTTTGATTCCGGAAAATGTCTAAAAAATAAAGCTTAAGAATTAAATTCAGGAAATCCTGCTTAATTCATGTCTAATGACTACAGATATAATTTAATGCAAATCTGAAATATTTGAATTTTCAAATGGGAGTTTGTGCTCATATTATGCCTTCTAAAAACCCTTTAAAATACTCTGAAAAGCTGAAATTTAGGAAATATTTATTAATCGATGTCTAATAGCTATTGCGAAAATCTCACAAAAATTGTAGGTATCTGGATTTTCACAAATGGCTTCGATCCTCTCTTTGCCCGCTTTGCATAAAACTAAAATAAACTAAACATACCCCATATTACCCACCCTTATAGCTATCAGCTGTGTTCCAAAATTCATAATGATCGGTTAATTAGTTTAGGATTTAATCCTATAAATACAAATATGAACATATAAACATACCAGTAATCATTACTATTACTGACATAAATTATTTTAAAAGACATACCGTTGGGAAATTAGTCCAAAGCAATTTATTTTGTTTTACCCACTTTCCCCACTTTCCCAACCCGAACTTGGGTCACATCTTACTTGTGGAAGTAAGATAAAACTGGCCTTGTGCCTAACCTCCTGGAGAGGAGGTAAATAAATACTCATTTTCGACCTATTAATATTTAAAAGAAGTTTAAGTAATTTATTTTATTGTAAATAGTGAATCATCATCATCATCATCATCATCATCATCATCATCATCACCATCGTCATCGTCGCCGTCATCATCATCGTCATCGTCATCGTCATCGTCATCGTCAGCATCACCATGATCGTCATCGTCATCGTCGCCGTCGTCGTCGTCGTCGTCATCGTCATCATCATCATCATCGTCATCATCATCGTCATCATCGTCGTCGTCGTCATCATCATCACGATCATCATCATCGTCATCATCGTTTAGACCACATCGAGCGTTCAGCGAAAGAGAAAGAAGCCATTTTCAGATGCGAAAAAAAAAACAAACTTACAAGATATTTTCGGCATTTTGTGTGCTGTCGATTTTTGACATAATGGCGGATGAAAAGTTTGACCCGAAACTCATTCCGTAGTTTGACGGATTCATGTCTGTGGTGAACCTGGTTGAAAGAGTGAAGCTAACCTATCGCTTGTGCGGGGTCAATCAGATCGAGTTGGTCATTCCTCTGCGACTACCGGGAGGCGCTCCGGATGTATACCAGCAGCCAAGTGACAGTGATAAGGTGAATGTTGAGCTGATGAAGGCTGTCCGGTACGGAGCTTTTCCGATGGACCCTTGTACAGCATACAAACGCTGTACCACCTGGAAACTATTGACAGGCGAGACAGTGGATTTCTTCTTTGCGCATTGAAGAAGCTGTTCTGAACAGATTTTTGAATATGCATTTTTGCCCGGACTCCCACTATGAGTAAAGCAACTCCCGAGGGCATCCATTTGAGGTGACACCAATTGAATAGCTACTTGAATGCACATGGGTCATTATCAATGATGAAGCAGACTTAGGCGAGCATATTGTAATGGCCGTGCAGTTGACCCAGAGTGGTCTTAGAGATCCACAAAGGCTGGACCCACATGCCGAAGTGAATTCCTCTCGCTGTGGGTAGAGTAGTCACATTGCAAATGATTGCATCTAACGAAGACGGATACGCATACACTGCTTCCAGTGGGGCAGGATCGGCAGCATGCCCTCAAACTGCCCCGGAAGCAAGAAGACAAGATGTAAGCTCCCTTCTGCTTCCTGGACAAGATGTAAACAAGGCGGAACCAACCTCCGAGTGCATGTCGACTAAATAAAACGCCTTGCTCAACACTTCTTCCAATGGATGGACAATAAGGACCAGCGGGACAGTTATAAAAGTGTGGGGGGGGGGCTCTCCTAAAAAGTGGGGGGAGCCCGGTTAAACACATGCATATATAACTTCATTATTGATGACCGTAAAGTGGGGGGGTCAAGTCAAAAAGTGGGGGGCTTCAGCACCCCCCTCCCTCCGGTGCCGCCGTCCATGACAATAACGCACCAACCAAGCTATGGAATGGCATCACAGAGTACCGTGTAGCTCGAACACTAGGGCCGCATATGAACAAAAAACTTGATGCCTGGATCAAAGATTGCTAGTTGATCCCGTACCCCAACCAAGAGTTTGGACCTTCAAAAGGTCTTATCCCTTTAATGGCAGTGGTACAATATAACAAGTCAAAGGTGCCAGCAGTCCTGAACTACTGTGAGCTCAATCAATACATAGAGGTTTACACGGCTGATGCCAATGTATGTGTGAACAAGTTGAGGGAGTGGCACCAGATAGGATCGAACATATTCTTGCTTGATCTGTTTGGTATGGTTTGGTAGTTTTGTTTTACGGCATATCAACCCTTTTTGGGTTATTTAATGCCGAATCTGGTCATTATAGTGAAAGTTTTTATGCTTCAAGTTCTTTATATCTTCAAATGTTTAATCATGGTTTTTGGTTTGGTTGTTTTGTTTTATGGCATATCAACCCTTTTTGGGTTATTTAATGCCGAATCTGGTCATTTTGGTGAAAGTTTTTATGCTTCAAGTTCTTTATATCTTCAAATGTTTAATCATGGTTTTTGGTTTGGTAGTTTTGTTTT
>OY744550.1:7366200-7371200 GCA_963556195.1 Sepiola atlantica | reverse complement strand
ATGAGCATAATAGCGACATAGCTGGTGATTGTGAAGACAATGATGATGACAGTGACAATGATAATGGTTACGATGGTGATGATGATGACGATGGTGATGATGACGATGGTGATGATGACGATGGTGATGATGATTATGATGATGATGATGATGATGATAATGATGACGACGATGATGGTGATGATGTGTATGATGATGGTGATTATTGTGAAGACTATGATGATGACGATGACAATGATGATGGCGACGACGCTAATGATAACGATGTTAATGATGACGATATTGATGATGATGATGATGATGATGATGATAATGATGATGATAATGATGATGATGGCGACGACGACGATGATGATGAAGGCGATGATTATGATGATGTTGATGATGATGATGGCGACGACGACGATTATTATGATGATGATGACGATGATGATGATGACGATGATTACGATAATGATGATGATCATGATGATGATGATTATGATTATGATGATGATGATGACGGTGATGTCGTTGATGATGATGGCGACGACGACGACGATGATTATGATGATGATGATGATGATTATGACGATGATGATAGTGGTGATCATTACGGTGGGTATGGTAATGATGATGGTGATGACGACGATAATAATGATGGTGATGACGACGACGACGATGATGACGATGATGATGATTGTGCTGATGACGATTACGATGATGATGATGATGATAATGATGATGATGATTATTATGATGGTGACGACGACAATGATGATAATGATGATGATGATGATGGCGACGACGACGATGATAATTATGATGGTGATGATGACAATAATGATGATGAAGACGATGATGATGATGACGACGACGACGATGATGATGATGATTGTTACGACGATGATGATGATGATGATGATGATGATGATGATGACGACGATGGTGATGGCGAAGACGGTAATGATGAGGGTTATGACAGTGAATGATTATGATGATGATGCCGATGCTGCTGACGATGATGATGACGATGACGACAATGATGATGGCAATGATGATGATGATTATGATGATGAAGGTGATGATAGTGAAGACGATGATTGTGATGGCGACGACGATGATGGCGACGACGACGATGATGACGACGACGATGATGATGATGATGATGATGATGATGATGATTATGATGATAACGATGACGACGACAATGATGATGATGTGACGACGATGACAGTGCTGATGATAACGATGATTACGATGATGATGATTACGATGATGATGATGACGAGTGCGATGAAAGTGATGATGGTGAAGACGATGATTGCGACGATGATGATGATGATGGCGACGACGATGATGATTACGATGAACACAACGATGATGGCGATGGCGATGGTTATGACGATTCTGATGCTGACGACGATGATGATGATGATGACCATGATGATTGTGATGATTGTGATGATTGTGATAATGACGGTGAGGATGATGATAACAATGATGATAACGACGACAATGACGATGATGACGACGACGATGATGATGATGATGGCGATGATAATTGTGACAACGCTGGTTATTTTAAAGACGATGATGATGACAGTGACAATGATAATAGTAACGATGGTGATGATGATGACGATGGTGATTATGACGATGATGATGATTATGATGATGATGATGATGATGATGATGATTATGACGACGATGGTGATGATGTGTATGATGATGGTGATTATTGTGAAGACTATGATGATGACGATAACAATAGTGATGGCGACGACGCTGATGATAACGATGTTTTTGATGACGATAATGATTATGATGATAATTGTGATGATGATGATGATGTTGATGATGAGGTTGATGAGGATAATGATGATGACAATGATGACAATGTCGACGACGACGATAATGATGAAGGCGATGAAGATGATGATGGCGACGACGACAATTATGATGATGATGATGACGATGATGATGATGACGATGATTACGATAATGATGATGATCATGATGATGATGATTATGATTATGATGATGATGATGACGGTGATGTCGTTGATGATGATGGCGACGACGACGACGATGATTATGATGATGATGATGATGATTATGACGATGATGATAGTGGTGATCATTACGGTGGGTATGGTAATGATGATGGTGATGACGACGATAATAATGATGGTGATGACGACGACGACGATGATGACGATGATGATGATTGTGCTGATGACGATTACGATGATGATGATGATGATAATGATGATGATGATTATTATGATGGTGACGACGACAATGATGATAATGATGATGATGATGATGGCGACGACGACGATGATAATTATGATGGTGATGATGACAATAATGATGATGAAGACGATGATGATGATGACGACGACGACGATGATGATGATGATTGTTACGACGATGATGATGATGATGATGATGATGATGATGATGATGACGACGATGGTGATGGCGAAGACGGTAATGATGAGGGTTATGACAGTGAATGATTATGATGATGATGCCGATGCTGCTGACGATGATGATGACGATGACGACAATGATGATGGCAATGATGATGATGATTATGATGATGAAGGTGATGATAGTGAAGACGATGATTGTGATGGCGACGACGATGATGGCGACGACGACGATGATGACAACGACGACGATGATGATGATGATGATGATGATGATGATGATGATGATTATGATGATAACGATGACGACGACAATGATGATGATGTGACGACGATGACAGTGCTGATGATAACGATGATTACGATGATGATGATTACGATGATGATGATGACGAGTGCGATGAAAGTGATGATGGTGAAGACGATGATTGCGACGATGATGATGATGATGGCAGCGACGATGATGATTACGATAAACACAACGATGATGGCGATGGCGATGGTTATGACGATTCTGATGCTGACGACGATGATGATGATGATGACCATGATGATTGTGATGATTGTGATGATTGTGATAATGACGGTGAGGATGATGATAACAATGATGATAACGACGACAATGACGATGATGACGACGACGATGATGATGATGATGGCGATGATAATTGTGACAACGCTGGTTATTTTAAAGACGATGATGATGACAGTGACAATGATAATAGTAACGATGGTGATGATGATGACGATGGTGATTATGACGATGATGATGATTATGATGATGATGATGATGATGATGATGATTATGACGACGATGGTGATGATGTGTATGATGATGGTGATTATTGTGAAGACTATGATGATGACGATGACAATAGTGATGGCGACGACGCTGATGATAACGATGTTTTTGATGACGATAATGATTATGATGATAATTGTGATGATGATGATGATGTTGATGATGATGTTGATGATGATAATGATGATGACAATGATGACAATGTCGACGACGACGATAACGATGAAGGCGATGAAGATGATGATGGCGACGACGACAATTATGATGATGATGATGACGATGACGATGACGACGATGATGATGATGATGACGGTGATGTCGTTGATGATGATGGCGACGACGACGACGATAATTATGATGATGATGATGATGATGATGATGATGACGATGACGATGATGACAATGATGATGACGAAGACGATGACGATGACGATGCTAATGATGATGATGATGATGATGATGTTGATGATGATGAGATTGGTGATGACGGTTATGGGGACGATGGTGATGATGATGACGGTAATGACGATGACGATGATGATGACGACGACGACGACGATGTTAATGATAGTGATGATGAAAGTGAAGACTATGATGATTACAATGACAATGAGGGCGACGACGCTGATGACTATGACGATGTTGATGATGACAATGATGACAGTGGTGATGATGGGTATGACGACGATGATAATGATAGTGATTACGACGATAATGATGATGATGTTGACGATGACAATGACGGTGATGATGATGATGTTGATGATTACAATGATGGTGATGACGGTGATGATGATGGTGATGATGAGGATGATAATGATGATGATGACGACGACGACGATGATGGTTATGATGATGTGTATGATGAGGACGACGACGACAATTATGATGGTGATGATGACGGTGATGATTATGAAGACGATGATGATGACGATGACAATTATGATGGCGACGACGATGACGATGACGATCTTGATGATGACGATAATGATGATGATGATGATGATGACGGTGATGATGATTATGATGACGATGATGATGATGATGATGATGGTGATGATGATTATGATGACGATGATGATGATGATTATGATGATTATGATGATGATCATCATTACAATGATGATAGTGGTGATGATGACTGTGTTGATGGTGATGATGATGGTGATGACGACGATGATGATGATGGCGACGACGACGATGATAATAAGGATGATTACGATGACGATGATGACAGTGATGATGATGGTGATGATGACGGTGATGATGGTGATGGTGATGATGATGATGATGATGATGATGATTATGATGGCGACGATGATCATAATGATGATGATGATGATGATGATGGCGACGACTATGAGGATAATTATCATGATGATAATGATTATAATGATGATGACAATTATGACGATGGCGACGACGACGATGATGATGAAAACAATGATGATGATGATGGCGACGACGACAATTATGATGATGATGATGACGATGATGACGACGATGATGACGATGATGATTATGATGATGATGATGACGATGATGATGATGACAATGATGACGATGATGATGACGACGATGATGACAATGATGATGACGAAGACGATTACCGTTCTAATGATGATGATGATGATGTTGATGATGACGAGATTGGTGATGACGGTGATGATGACGATGGTGATGATGACGATGGTTATGATAGTGATGATGATGGTGCAGACTATGATGATTACGATGACAATGATGAGGGCGACGACGCTGATGATGATGATGATGATGAT
>OY744550.1:7338700-7356200 GCA_963556195.1 Sepiola atlantica | reverse complement strand
AGATTGTCTATATAAATATATTTCTGAAAGCAATGAGATTCTTCTTCGTGAAGTGAAAAGAGGAAATACTAAGAACTGGGGTGAAAAAGAATCAAAGGTTACAAGAGAGAGGGTTAAAATTATTTGGAAAGAAACTACACAGTGTATTCTTTAAGAATACTGCATTTAGACATAATGACAGCTGGAATTGGTTGGTCAGGGGTGGTCTCAAAAGATCTACTGAGATCACCTTAATGGCAGCCCAGAAACAAGCCACCCGCACTAGGTCCATCAAACATTACATTGACAAAACTGCAGAATCACCGATATGACGATTGTTTAATGAAAGGGAAGAAACCTTAGCGCATATTGTATCTGAATGCCCAATGCTAGCACAACACCAGTATAAAAAATGGAGACACGACAAAGTCGCTCAGGTACTACACTGGAATATATGCAAACTTTATGAATTGGACCACAATGAAAAGTGGTATAAGCATAAGCCAGAAGTGGTACAGGAGAACAACAACGTAAAACTTCTTTGGGGCATGCGCATAAAGACTGATAAGGTTCTTGAACATTCAAAACCCGACTTCATCTTTCTGAACAAAAACAAGATAACTTGCTTAATCATTGATATAGCTTTCCCATTCGATACCAGAGTGCAGGAGAAAGAACACGAACAAATAAATATTAAGATCTAAATTGGGAATTAGTTAGACTATTGAAATGTAAAGAAGTAATTGGAAAACTTGGAACCATAACGAAAAGCCACCATAAATGGCTTAAACAGATTGACGAGACAATTTCTTTTCCAATTCTGCAAAAGGCTTACCTGTTAGGGACAGCAAAAGTGTTATGGTACAGCTTGAATATCTAAAATGAAGGGAATTGACTTGATGTTCAAAAAAAGAAAACTCCAACTACAAACATCCAAAAGTTGAGACTACGATGAAAAAAAAAAGAAAGAATAATAATAATAATAGTAGTAGTAGTAGTAGTAGTAGTAGTAATAATAATAATAATAATAATAATAATAACATTAATAATAATAATAATAATAATAATAATAATAACATTAATAATAATAATAATAATAATAACATTAATAATAATAATAATAATAATAATAATAACATTAATAATAATAATAATAATAATAATAATAATAATAATAATTATTATTATTATTAATTTTTTTCTTTTTTTTTTTACTCACTCAGAGTTTTCACACAAATCATTATAAATGATTGCTCATTGATAATTATCAGTGATGTTCCATGGAGTCTGAGCGACAACAAGTCTCCCCAGATTTTCAGCTCACTCAGCCTCTTTTCTGCAAATCATTTTGCGTTATCGCAACAGTTGTTTACCATTGATTACTCGTTAGCAACAAGCGTTAGTTTTCTCTGGAATTTCTCTAGAATTTGAGTGGCAATAAACATACTTAAGGGTCCAGTGTTCTCTGTCTCTTTTCAGTGAAGGTCTGGTTGGTGCTTTCCTTCCTGTGTCGTTTCATCCATCTTGACTTTTCATGACATTTTTGTGTGGTGCCAATCGAGGCTGGTGTCACTACATGCATGCCTGTATGACTGAAGTTGTTTGTTTTGTTGGGGTTTTTTTTTGGGGGGGGGGGGGGCGTGGTGCAGTCGGGTTTCTGGCAGTTTTCACATCCCTTAAGTTCATGTGGTCTTTTTCTATATTCTTTATCTATTTAAAATTATCTGTCACATAATCATGTTGACACACCGATTCCCGTGAGGTCACCGAAGTTAAGCAACGTTGAGTCTGGTCAATATCAGATGGGTGACCATTTAAGAATACCAGGCCCTGTATGTAGGATGATGCCGACCTCCCTGCAAAAACTGCAAAAACCTAATGTCGTCATCTCCACTGGCCGGGGTGTACATACATACTGGGACCACTTGTGAATTTGATATTCCCTAGAAACTTCCTCCTTTGGAGGCAACCGGTTTAACCCGCCTAGGGGGAATGCTGCTTCGTTGTTCGTTTGTGGCAGGTCAGCATTTGTTGGATATGTTGGTTGGTTTGTGCATTCAAGGATTTTCCTTCAGATTTTTGCTGTTTTCATCACGGCCATTTGTTGCATGGTCTCAATCTTCCCGTTGATTCCAATTTCTCTTAGTCTTTTTTCCAGGAGACTGTCTCTAGTGCTCCTACAATTATTAGTATTATAATGATATACTTCATGTTCCATATTTCCTTTCAGTTATCTGGCAAGTTCTATGTATTTGCTTTGTTTTTCTGCCTCCTTGGTCTTCAGCCTGTGTACTGCTGGGACGGCGAAATCTACGATTTGGCAGGGTTTTTTTCTTCTTGTCGACTATCATCACAACTGGTCTCCTTACTTGGATGAGTTTGTCTGATTGTATTTTTATGTCCCAAAGGATTCTGTGATTTTCATTTTCCAATACTGTCTCTGGTTTGTGTCTGTCCCCAGTGGCAGGGGGGGGGGGGGTAATGATAGAGGCGCAAAATTCCCTCCAATTGTGACCAAGCATCCAAGGCCACTTTCAAAATCTTTTTCACACCTATTTGCTAAATGTTTATATGGCACCTCTCAGAGAGTTCCCCCGGATAAATATTTAACAGCTAGGGGGCAATTATTTTTATTGCTGGTACCTTTGTTGTGTCGATTAAAGTCACTCGGCCACTATCTCCTAAGAAATAATCAATATTTGTATTTTTTCGGTTTGAACTTCTTTAAACCTAGTGCTTTAAAATTAATTGAATCAATTTTCAATTTATGGAAAATTTGAAAACTTATAACTTCTAAACTATCTCTCAAATAGCTATTTTCACTAAGCGTGCTGGTTTGGTGCGATAAAATTACCCAGTTGTATTTGGAAATATATGTTTTAAAAAAATTATATTTTTTTCCTGAATAAGTCCCTAAAGTTTCATTAAAATTTGATAATTATACCTGATATCTTTTAAAGATTTTCCAAATATCTCCGGTTAATAGAAACATTTGTCTTAATAATGACACAAAGATTGTTCTCGGTCTTCGAGCTGGAATCAAAGTGTACCTTTAGAGTTATGAATAAAATAAAACTTATCAACATTTTAGAGATATTTTAAGTAGTATGACGCCTTAAGTAAATGTGGTATTGTGGTGACTGCAACGATTCATCTCTAAGAGTAGGATAGACAAATAGAGTAGATAAATGAATGACCAACGACACCCATATCACCCCACACTTTTGATGGCCTTGTTCCTAATTTTTTTAAATTTATATTTTATATTTTTTCGCAAATAAGTAATCTAAAATGTAGTATTCTAATAAAATTGTACAAATTATATATATATATATATATATATATATATATATATATATATATATATATATAGAGAGAGAGAGAGAGAGAGAGAGAGAGAGATGAATTGAGTTAAAATGGCACCGGTAAAAATGGCACAAGTGGATAAATAGAAAAAAATGGCACAAGGAAAAAATATAGATGAAAATCTCACAATGACTTTATTAAAATCTTTGATACAATACACAAAGAGAAACCATAAGTTTGTCACATTAAAAAGAAAATTATATCTACATTTAAAAGTAGATGAGAACTCTCAGTTAAATCCCCAAAAAATGAGATTTTACTTTTTAGGCGATTACGTGTAAACACCCTTAAAACTTATGGAAAAAACAATTGGCGCTCCTGTATTAGAACGGTACAAAATTCCTGCCATGAAAAACGTTAGATCACATGATATTATTTTATCTGGTGTTAAGGGGAAAAAGAACCTCTCCTCTGACATTAACTTTGCGTTTTTTGATAAGTTTTTTTTCCGACGGTGGTATCTATGCCCATGGCTGATACATTCAACCAAGTTGTGTGTATAGACTTAAAGTGTACCCCACTCCTCCAGCTTTTGTGACGTCACCAGTTCGGCCGCTCCCGGGTTCGGGTGTCACCCGGCACTGCTCGGGAAAAGTTGCCGTCCTGATGAAGGCCGCAGATGCCGAAATGCCTGGTCCAGTGATCACTCACTCCCACGTTGTGTTTGTTTAGATTAGTGAGCGATCAGCCGGGTTGGATCCACAACTTGATATCGCTGTGAAGTGAAAGGTCATTTCATGCAGAACAATTGAATAAAAGGAATTAAGTCTGTAACGATGTGGTCTGTTGTGGTTTTCTTAAAAGAATAATTATTTAAAAAATAAAGAAAAATAATTTACACTTGGTTTTTACGAAGCAAGGCAGTTCGGTAATATTAAAGTTCAACTCTGTGGTTTTTTTTGTTGTTGGACCGACGGACTCTAGTAATTCGGGCGACTCATTCGTTTGTCGGCGAAAATTCTGTTCTAAGTTCTGTCAAGAAAAGAATACAAACGTACTGATGTGATGTTTTCGTGAGGGGAAGGGGAAGAACAGAAGTGTGCCCTTTCATCCGGTTCTCTGGTTCTCTCTAACCGTCTCACTGACTGACTAAAACTATTCTGTCTTCTCTTTTGATTGGGACCCACTAACCGAATATTCCTTTGTCTCTGAAAAACAAACATGACCTTATCTTACACAGAGAAGTAATTATGACCTTATCTTACACAGAGAAGTAATTTATTTCTCTCCGGGGGGGGGGGGAGTCTATAAAAGAAAAACAATTATGACCTTATCTTACACAGAGAGATAATTTATTTCTCTCCGGGGGGGGGGGGGAGTCTATAAAAGAAAAACAATTATGACCTTATCTTACACAGAGAAGTAATTTATTTCTCTCCGGGGGGGGGGGGTCTATAAAAGAAACCCTATCCTGGCAGCTGATCCAGTTCATAAAAGCACTTCAATCTAACAGCCGATGGATTTCTCCTCAGTCTCTGAAAAAACAAATTCGGCCCGGCCTTTAACTACTTCAGAGAGTAATTTATTTCTCCCTATGGGGGTTAATAAAAGCCCTCCTGACTAGCAACTGAGTGATTACTCCTTTGTCTCTGACAACCAAATTACAGCCATCACCAAGCTTCATCTACGTTTGAGAAGTGTCAATAAAAAAATATATATCTTAATTACCTATGCCACTTGACAAGTAATTCTATTCCCCCCCCCCCCAGGGTCTGGTAAGGATGACTTGAGATTTTATTACTCAGCTGTTTACATGTCAGAGTGATTTTAAGGTTTTCTTTCTCTCCATTCATACTAGCGCTGTATCTTGGGCTCCAACGTCCGTGAGGATGTTCGATACTGTCACATTCGTCTCCCTTATCTCATGTCATTTACTTGTAATTGACACTTCAAAAGCCGTTGTCCGAAAACACAGAACAGAAAATTAGCCAACATAATAAAAAAAATAAGAAACGAAAAACAAAAAGTTCTTAAACTAAGGGTTCGTTCAGCGTGCAGTAGTGTCCTGCTCATTCAGGTGGCTGATACGTATGTATGGGTGTGTGCATGTATGCATTTCGTGGTTCTTGTGTTGGAAGAGGATAATGATAAAATCAATGATCTACGCATGCAATGAAGAGTTTTTCACTAAGAAATGAGGGCTCTCAGCACCCTTTATAATTACTGCACTATCCTCTTCTCCTCGGAATCAATCTCTAGTTCTTCACTGTTTGCGCCTAAAGGGCAGGTTTTGGTATGATGCTCGTTCTCTCCAACTTCCTCTCTGCAGGTGTGTGATTCACCTGGATTTCCACCAAAGGCAGCAGTTCTTGCACTCGCTCGTGATCTGGGCACAGTGCACTCGAAGGTAACCCTTCTTCACCCATGCACTCAGTGTACTCGCGTTGTCAAACCTCATCCTACGTCCCCTTAACACCGGCTTTGCTGCAAAGGTTAACCCGATCATGACTAAAACTCCCATTACCACTGGCCAAGCTATTATAGTTCCTGTGTCCACCTCGAATCCTCTTTCTCCACTGGTCTTAATTGCGATTTCAGTTTATCATTTGTCAACAACATGAATTTTTTTGTAGCTACATTTAAGGCCACGATGGCTCCAAGTCTTTGGTCGGCTCGGGGGTATGGCATGGGCAGGGTAATTTCCCGGTATATTTCGAAAGTACCATCCCTGTCCAATAACGGAATTGATACTAATACTAGTAGCTTCCCCCCTTCCAACAACGTAGCACATTCCAATACCTTGTAATACTTCCATAACTGCGCAGTGGGGTCGACCGGTAATATCAAACGATGGGGTAACTCGGTCTGTATCTGCAACAGCACCTCCCTCAATCTTCCTGTGGTTACTATACTCGGCGACAGGTGTCCTAGCGACAACATCTGCAACTGTGCACGCACATGCTCCAACAGCCTCATTAACGTGCACCTATTCGTCAGTGTCAACAACTGAAATTTTCTCTGTACGAACCCGTCTGGTTCACGTACCTCTACTGACATTGCGTCGGTCATTCTCTAAATGCCTGTACCTGGGAAAACGATTCCCTCGGACTAGCCCTATTCTTGGCTAACTCCAGCCTGGTAACGTTTGATATCGATACGCCTTCTCTGGCTGCATGCAACAGTAACACTTTTGGTTCTTCTCTATCGCTTCCGATTTCTTCGTCATTATTCTCTCATTGCTTCCGACACCGTCCCAAGCAACACACTGAGTGTCTTTCCCACTAGGTGGCACTGATTTCTTCTGCCTCGTCTTTATTAACACTATCCCTCTTAGATAGGATCTCATATCTTTCCCTTCGTTTATCATTACCTCTGTGCCCTTTCGGAAGGAGCACCACAATCAAACATATTCCTGGTCGTGCGAATATTTATCGATTATCTGTCATTCAACTCTCACTAACCTCGTTGCTTCTTCGTTCAATCATTTCAGAAACAACCTGTACGGCTGCAGATCCACCACAAACGTGATCCACCATTTGCATCTCTCTCTATCCTTATCTGTCCGTTTATCTCCAGGGTGAAATCCAAGAGAACTGTCTGCACAACAACCACCAGCACCACATGCGCATGGGGGTCCTCCCTGCACACGGCAGAGCCAACAGGTGCGAAACAGCCCTAACCCCGGCTGTTCCCCCAAATCCCTGACTATCTTTGACTTGGCCCTCCTACTATTCTGTTGTAGGGCGTTTTGCTTTGCAGATTTTCCTTTCTTTTGTTAACGCATTCTCTCTTAGTTTCTTCTGAAGTTGGGGCAGAGGTATTTCATCGCTCTCCTCCCACTCACTAGACTCATCAACCGACTCGGCAGTCGGGTTTAATTCGATTTCTCTTTCCACGGGTGGAGGGGGCGGGGGGTTCATTGCTTCTTGCGGTCTCTCATAAACTGGTGAGCAAAACCTAAGCCTGTCTTCTTCCCATTTAGATTCATTACCTTTCACTATACTTGTCATTCTTGGGGCCACCCTGCCTTTTACTTCCTGCAGGGTGGCCTTTGGCAATTTCCCTGGTTCCTTACCTCAGCGTCAGGGTGGTATGCTGATGTTCGGCAGCCTCATTCCTAACCTCCGCTCTCCTGCTACTGTGCACCACTGACTCTCATGTCCGAACTGACCACACCTAATGTAGTTCGGCCCAAATGAGTTGAGTGGGCGCCCATAATTTGTGGGACACTCTGCCGCCTGATACACTTCACCCCTACAGGTCAAGCAGACTGATACCCGTCTAGCCTAAGTGGGCCTACAGTGCCCGTATTGAAGGTCCCATGCCTTCCTTCTAGGGTCAAATTCTCTCTCCCAATCCTGTATGCCCCCTTTTTCCATTCGGGGCCCCAGACTTGCTCTACTCCCCACCGTTTTCCTTATACTTCTAAAAATATGCTATCCCTCACTAACTCCTGGGCCTCCACTAGGGTAAGCGGGTGACCCCTTAGGACCTCCCTCTAGGTCTTTTTGTCACCCAACCCATCTACCAAGTCATCCACCAGGATGGCCTGGATGGGACCCATATTTCGGATCGCCCCATCTGAAGATGGATCATTTAAGTATCGGGGATTGGATGTTGTGCAAACTAGAGAAGGGGTGGAAATGAAACAAGAATCTTACATTTCCACCATAACACCAATTAGCATAGCTAAAAGTTGTACAAGGATGACAGAAGAGAAAGCAGACTTAAAACGCTTAAGTGGACAAATGATGTGGGTTGCTTCACAAACAAGACCAGATCTAAGTTATGAAACGTGTTTTACAGGAAAACATCCAACTGTGAAAATGCTACAAGAGGCAAACAAGGCGCTGACTAAATTGAAGGCAAGGAAAACTGTGCTAAAATTTCCTAATTTAGGTGATCCGAAAAAAATTAGTCTTGGCATATTCGGATGCGATATATGCTAGCCTGAAAGATGGGTCATCTCAAGGTGGTATCATTATTTTCATTCAAGGCGAGAACAAGAAGGTGGCACCTATTAGCTGGCAATCTAAAAAGTTGGACGGAGTAACAAAAAGTCCATTAGCGTCTGAAACTTTGGCATTAAGTGAGGCAGGATTCTTGGTCTCTTTGGTGCAAGAAACCTTTGGTATGGCTGTATTGCCACCAGTACAATGCTATACAGACAATAGATCACTGACTAGTGATTTGAGCACTGGCTGACAGGAGACTGAGAGTGAACATGGCAAGAGTAAGAGAGATGGTGTCAGAAGGGGAAATCGAGGTATTTTGGATAGATGAGAGAATGCAATTGGTGGATTCATTAACAAAAAAGAGGTGCTTCTGCACTAAAACTGTTAGAAGTACTGGATACAACTACACTTAAAAAAAAAATTATTTACTAAAGGTAGCTGCAATGTTAATTGTGAGTTATTTCCCCTTTAATAGTTTTAAGTGATCTCCCTTGATACCCAGGAGTATAAGAGACTGATTTGGAAGAGAGGAGGGTTCTTTAGTCTTCGAGTACTTCATTGATGAACCAGACCAACGTGGAGAGCGGTTGGGCCAAGAATGGATCCTTGAGACACGCCGGCATTGATACTATATGTTTCAGACTTCTACCCATTAACGACTACTTTTGTAAATCTATCAGAGAGAAAGGATTTGATGATTGAGAAGACATTTCCATCTATTCCATAGCTAGTTTTCTTGTGAAGCAAACCTTTGTGCTAAATCCTATCAAAGGCTTTTGATGTGTCTAGGGCAATTGCTCCATGAACAAAGTCTCCATTAATAGATTCACTAATCCCGTATTATATTACAGTCAGCACGTCAGCTATTGATCTTGCAGGACGAAATCCATATTGCTTGTCACTAAGTAGATTATTTTTGCTGATGCGATTGACATTTTCCTGACTTATCACAGATTCAAACAACTTCCTCATGACACATAGGAGACTGATTGGTCTGTACTGAGATGCAGAAGACCAATCTCCAGTATTTTTAATACTTGTCAGACTGACGAAGTTTCCAAGGTGATGGGAAGCACTTCTCCTTTAAGGAACGATTTTTATTATGGAAATCGCTCCAGACAAGGCATGAAACCACTTGATGCAAGAAGCTAACCAGAACAGAAGATGATTATCGCAAAGACAGGAGATACCTATTAACTTTAGTCTTGAAAAGACCCAGCTAAGGGTAGGAAGAAAACAATCAGCAAGAAGAGAGTTCCAAAAAGCTGCAGTTCTTGGAAATAAGTTACTGGAATAAGAAGCTGTATTATAATGAGATATTAAAAGTGAATTGATGGAGACCACTAGACTAACGAGTCAAACGAGCATGAACAAAAGAAGCATGGAATAGATCAGACAATTCTGAAGAACAAATGCCATATTTATAGAAAAGACTGAGACTAGCAAAATCACATCTATGAGAGAGAGAGAGAGAGGGTGTAGAGAAAAAGAAAGGGTGGTGGGGGTCAATGAAATTACAGATACGCTTCTGCACCTTATGAATAACACTCAAATGACAGAGATTCACCAGCCGAAATATGACAACAGAACTCCATACATGGTCTGATAGTAGATTTGTAGAGATAAAGAGTAGCTTCAGGTGTGAGAAAGTGTTTGTAGCGATAAAGAGAACCAACTTTACGAGAAGCAGAAAGAGCAATGGATCTGAGATTTGCTGAGAAAGAAAGATTAAACAACTTTGTAAGAATAGGAGCTAGTTCCGGTTGTAACTTCTTAAGCACTATGATTGGAATGTTGTCAAGACCAGTTGCTCTGCTGGCATCAAGGTTCTTGATTAGTTTGGCAACAACCCCTGGTCCATTAATGGTGGTTGGAATACAGGTCTTACATCTGTTTAGTATTGTGTTTGTTATTCGCCAAAACTCTTGGGAACTAAGCTTCTGCTCAACCACTCTAGCTTTAATGGATTAGGCATATGGCCCTTTAACGTTTTTTATAACTCTTTTGCAGCGGTTGTGAGCAGTCCTAAAATCGGCTTTGGTTTCAGAGCATCTATTTCCTTGAAAGAATTGAAATAGTGATTTCTGTGAGAAATGGCAGCAGCACATTGAGGATTGTACCAAGGCTGACTGTTTCTGTTGGAATTTCTTAAAGGAAATGGAGCTCTCAATACACACGATTAACCAGTCAGTTATATCAGATGCGATACAAAAGACATTCTTTTAGAATATGAAGTGTTATTAAATTTCCCAAACCCATTTTTTACCTTTTTTATTTCCTGTTCATCTTTTACAGCTGTTATCATCCTTTCTGTATTTTGATGTATCTATTTTTTACAGTTGTTATCATCCTTTCTGTAGTTTGATGTATCTATTTTTTACAGTTGTTATCATCCTTTCTGTAGTTTGATGTATCTATTTTTTACAGTTGTTATCATCCTTTCTGTAGTTTGATGTATCTATTTTTTACAGTTGTTATCATCCTTTCTGTATTTTGATGTATCTATTTTTTACAGTTGTTATCATCCTTTCTGTATTTTGATGTATCTATTTTTTACAGTTGTTATCATCCTTTCTGTAGTTTGATGTATCTATTTTTTACAGTTGTTATCATCCTTTCTGTAGTTTGATGTATCTATTTTTTACAGTTGTTATCATCCTTTCTGTATTTTGATGTATCTATTTTTTACAGTTGTTATCATCCTTTCTGTATTTTGATGTATCTATTTTTTACAGTTGTTATCATCCTTTCTGTAGTTTGATGTATCTATTTTTTACAGTTGTTATCATCCTTTCTGTAGTTTGATGTATCTATTTTTTACAGTTGTTATCATCCTTTCTGTAGTTTGATGTATCTATTTTTTACAGTTGTTATCATCCTTTCTGTAGTTTGATGTATCTATTTTTTACAGTTGTTATCATCCTTTCTGTAGTTTGATGTATCTATTTTTTACAGTTGTTATCATCCTTTCTGTAGTTTGATGTATCTATTTTTTACAGTTGTTATCATCCTTTCTGTATTTTGATGTATCTATTTTTTACAGTTGTCATCAGCCTTTCTGTATTTTGATGTATCTTTTTTTTACAGTTGTTATCATCCTTTCTGTATTTTGATGTATCTATTTTTTACAGTTGTTATCATCCTTTCTGTAGTTTGATGTATCTATTTTTTACAGTTGTTATCATCCTTTCTGTATTTTGATGTATCTATTTTTTACAGTTGTTATCATCCTTTCTGTAGTTTGATGTATCTATTTTTTACAGTTGTTATCATCCTTTCTGTAGTTTGATGTATCTATTTTTTACAGTTGTTATCATCCTTTCTGTAGTTTGATGTATCTATTTTTTACAGTTGTTATCATCCTTTCTGTAGTTTGATGTATCTATTTTTTACAGTTGTTATCATCCTTTCTGTATTTTGATGTATCTATTTTTTACAGTTGTCATCAGCCTTTCTGTATTTTGATGTATCTTTTTTTTACAGTTGTCATCAGCCTTTCTGTATTTTGATGTATCTATTTTTTACAGTTGTTATCATCCTTTCTGTATTTTGATGTATCTATTTTTTACAGTTGTTATCATCCTTTCTGTATTTTGATGTATCTTTTTTTTACAGTTGTTATCATCCTTTCTGTAGTTTGATGTATCTATTTTTTACAGTTGTTATCATCCTTTCTGTAGTTTGATGTATCTATTTTTTACAGTTGTTATCATCCTTTCTGTATTTTGATGTATCTATTTTTTACAGTTGTTATCATCCTTTCTGTAGTTTGATGTATCTATTTTTTACAGTTGTTATCATCCTTTCTGTAGTTTGATGTATCTATTTTTTACAGTTGTTATCATCCTTTCTGTAGTTTGATGTATCTATTTTTTACAGTTGTTATCATCCTTTCTGTAGTTTGATGTATCTATTTTTTACAGTTGTTATCATCCTTTCTGTATTTTGATGTATCTATTTTTTACAGTTGTCATCAGCCTTTCTGTATTTTGATGTATCTTTTTTTTACAGTTGTTATCATCCTTTCTGTATTTTGATGTATCTATTTTTTACAGTTGTTATCATCCTTTCTGTATTTTGATGTATCTATTTTTTACAGTTGTTATCATCCTTTCTGTAGTTTGATGTATCTATTTTTTACAGTTGTTATCATCCTTTCTGTATTTTGATGTATCTATTTTTTACAGTTGTTATCATCCTTTCTGTAGTTTGATGTATCTATTTTTTACAGTTGTTATCATCCTTTCTGTAGTTTGATGTATCTATTTTTTACAGTTGTTATCATCCTTTCTGTAGTTTGATGTATCTATTTTTTACAGTTGTTATCATCCTTTCTGTAGTTTGATGTATCTATTTTTTACAGTTGTTATCATCCTTTCTGTAGTTTGATGTATCTATTTTTTACAGTTGTTATCATCCTTTCTGTATTTTGATGTATCTATTTTTTACAGTTGTCATCAGCCTTTCTGTATTTTGATGTATCTTTTTTTTACAGTTGTTATCATCCTTTCTGTATTTTGATGTATCTATTTTTTACAGTTGTTATCATCCTTTCTGTAGTTTGATGTATCTATTTTTTACAGTTGTTATCATCCTTTCTGTAGTTTGATGTATCTATTTTTTACAGTTGTTATCATCCTTTCTGTATTTTGATGTATCTATTTTTTACAGTTGTTATCATCCTTTCTGTAGTTTGATGTATCTATTTTTTTACAGTTGTTATCATCCTTTCTGTAGTTTGATGTATCTATTTTTTACAGTTGTTATCATCCTTTCTGTAGTTTGATGTATCTATTTTTTACAGTTGTTATCATCCTTTCTGTAGTTTGATGTATCTATTTTTTACAGTTGTTATCATCCTTTCTGTAGTTTGATGTATCTATTTTTTACAGTTGTTATCATCCTTTCTGTAGTTTGATGTATCTATTTTTTACAGTTGTCATCAGCCTTTCTGTATTTTGATGTATCTTTTTTTTACAGTTGTTATCATCCTTTCTGTATTTTGATGTATCTATTTTTTACAGTTGTTATCATCCTTTCTGTATTTTGAATTATTTTAAAAAATTCTTTTATCACATTGTCCATGCCGTCTTCTATACTTATCAATCCCTTTCCCCCTTTCTTTAATTTTTTTATTCTCTGCTTCGTTGGTTGATGTTCCAGATATTTTCTCTTATCCAGATTTTTAAAGCTTTATATTTATGATACTGCCCAATTTTTATTCTGGTAATGAGATTTACACTGTAATATTTTGTTTCAAGTCGCTTTCTTTTTCTAATTGTAACTTTTCATATCTGTTGATCGGATGGCGTCTGCTTCTAGAATGCTCAGGTATTTATACTCAGTGTGTTCACAAAGTGCCTTCATTACCTCTCGATTGGGTAGTTCTATGCCTTTTGTCATCATCATCATCATCATCATCATCGTCGTCGTCCTCCTGCTCTTCTTGGGCTTCTCTGAAATGTGAGTGGCAATAACCTCCCCAAAAGGTTCCAGTATCCTTCTGTACCCTTTTAGTGGAATTTGGGTTGGTGCCGTTCCTCCCTGCTCTTTTCATCCTCCTTGTTCATTCATGACCACTCTGTGTAGTACCAGCCAAGGCTGGTGCCACTACATGTGTGAGTGAATGTATGGAGGGAGATGTTTTTTTTTTGGGGGGGGGGGTATGCCAGCTTATAAGATTTCAGTTTCAGTTCTTTTGTGCATGTGTGCTGTTCTTTCAATATTTTTTGTATTATTTTTATTTCAACTAATCTATAGTTGGTTAAAGTTCGTCGGTTATATATGCTGATTTCCACACTCAAAGATTTTCCTTAATATTTTAGCTGTTTTCATTATTGCCATGAATTTTATAGGGGCAATCCTCTCTTTGGTTCTAATTTCTCCTGATCCTTTTTCCAATTTTTTCGGAAATGTTCCTAGTACTCCTACAATTATTGGTATTACAGTAATCTTTTCATGTGCCATATTCCTTTCACCCCTTTGGTTTATTTTTATGTTTTCTTAACCGTCATCTTGTAAACTGCTCGGACGGCAAAATCTACGATTTGACAAGTTCTTGCTTACTATTATCACATCTGTTCTCCTCATGTGTCTGTTTGTATGTTTATGTCTCAGAAAATGTTGTACTTTTCATTTTCCAGTACTGGCTTTAGTTTGTCTCTGTACCATTTGTCTGCATATCAAAAGTGCAGACGTTTGCATCGTTCCCAGTGAATTTCCGTTTCCATGCAGTTGTGTCTGTTTTTATATTCTTTATGAGCTAGTTTGCTGCATTCATTTATTATATGATTTACTGTTCGTCTCTGCATTAACTATTATCCTGGATTTTTTTATTTTGCCTTTGATATAGTTTGTTCTCATCATATTGTTTTGTGCATCTGTCAGTTCAAGTGTCTTTCCATAGCAACGTCCAGGTGATTTCATGCCTCTCTTCTCAGGTCCATGTAGCTGCTTCTATTCCCGTTTTATTTTTGTTGTCTTTCTGCTCCAGTTTTGCTCTTCCCTATATTATTCATTTTGGTGTGTCTCTTGCTACGATGATCAGTCTTTCTGTGTCTAGGTGATGTATTTTTCCAGTTCTTTTGTTGTGCCATCCACACAGCCTTCTATACTTACTAGTTGTTTCCCTCTTCTCACGTTTTATGTAGAGACGGTGCATTGTGCATGCCCATTAGTTTCCTAGTCCTCTGGTCCAGGTTCCTAAGTTTTTCTTTTTGTCCAGCCTATGAGGTGTCCAGAATATCTTACTAGGGATACTGTCCAGGTATTTATTCCTTTTATCAGGTTTCTACTGTATAATTTAGTTTCTACGAGTTTTCTTGTTCTTCTCAGATATTCCTTTTCAATCTTCTCTTTCATTTCAGTTGATTTGATAGCGTCTGTTTCCAGAACCCTCAGATATTTATAGGTATCATGTTCGCCAAGTGCCCTCGTTTCCTTTTGGTTGGATAGTTCCATGCCCTCCACAGTCTCCAGTTTTCCCCTTTTCATCTCTCGTAGTGCACACTTTTCCATTCCAAATTCCATCCAAATATTCTGGCTGAAGATTCCAGTTGTGTTTATCAGCATTTCCAGTTTCTTTTTACTTTCTGCAAAAAGTTTAAGGTCGTCCATATACATGGGCTGCTCTATCCTTCTATGAACTTGTATCCGACCTTACATTTCCTTAGTATATTGTTGAGTGGCATCATGGCTATGATAAACAGTAGTCATAATAGTAGTGCTCACTGGAAAATGCCTCTCTGTATTTCTATCTCAGTCAGGTGCTGTCCTTCTACTGTCAGTTTCCATGTTTCCAATGTTTTCTTTATAAGATTGATAATTTTGTCGGGTATTTTGTACATCTTTAAGCATTCAATTATTCATGCTTGAGAGATTATGTCATAGGCTTTCTTGTAGTCGATCCATGCCATGGCTATGTTCTTTTTTTATGTTTTTATCTCTTTTGGGATATTTTGAGTTATGTATAGCAGATCATATGTCTCTCTTGTCGATTTCTGGCACCCTTTCTGTTCTGTTATTAAGGGAGTGGTAGATCTGTTATCTCAGTTGTGCTGTTAGGATTTTCCTCATAGTTAGTAGGCAAGTTATTGGTCTGTAGTTGCTTGGGATTATTCCCTTCTCTGTATCTTTTTGTATTAATGTAGTTCTTCCTTTGGTCATCAATTCTGGTATGCCTGCTTGTGTATACATCTACTCAGGTTTTGTGTTAGCCTTTCACATAGGATCATACATCTTTTAAACCCGTATGCCTGTATTCCAGTTTGCCATTTTTCTTAGGGTTGTCTTGAGTGTTTCTTCAATAATTTCGGTTTCTTCTTCAATTTCCTGAAACACTTTGTTCATGTTTTTTTTCAGCCTTTTAGCATTTCTGTTTTGGTCATGTCGCCTATCCTATATATTTCCCCAGTAGTGTTTTGTTTCTGCTGGGTCCGATTATTCTGTTCTTGTTTCTTCTTCCATTTACGTTTTGGTAAAACTGGCTTTCATTGTTTTTAAAGGTCTTGTTTTGCTTGTGCTGCTCGGATTTGTATATGTATGTTCCCAGCTATCCCTCTTTTGCTAGTATCTTTTGTTTTAGTTCTTCATGTTTCTTGTTTAGTTTTTCTTTGTCAGTCATATTTTCCCTCTTCTATCATTTTCTGTTCTCTTTCACCTTATTTACCACTTTTTGTAGCTTGTTGATCTGTATTTCAAATCTGGTTTCCCATCCAGGCTTTGTTAATCCATTGTTTTGGTGAGGTTTTGTTTCTACTTTTAGTCTCTTACTTACTGATGTGGTCTCTGCATGAATTAAGCTGTTTAGTTCTGTGATAGTATCTGTTGAGATGTATGAGAGGAGTCTGTTCACCTTTTCTGTTTCTAATATTAATTTTTTTTATTGTTCGTTCCTTAGGAATGTGGGTTTTGTTTTGTCCTCGTTTATAATTTCTTTGATGTGTTTAATTTCTGCTGCTTCTTCCTTAGTGAGTTCTGTGATTTCGTAGTTATTGGTCTCCGCAGTTTCAGTATTTTGCGTTCTGCCAATTTTCTACTTGTGGGTTTTCCCTAAGGGGTGTTTCCTGGTGTTCCGTTATATCATTTACCTTTGCTTTTATTTCCATTAGTTCCAGCTCCAAGAAGCACCCTGATGATGTGTCCTGCTTGATTGGCAACCCTTTGATTTGATGCTGAAAACAAACATTGGTTCACTCTGGAATCTAAGTGCCTATAAGCCTCCCCAGGATCCCAGTACACCTAGTGCCCTTCCTGTGGAGAACTGGAATCAGATTATGTGATTTTTCTTATCTACTCTTATAGTTTCAGTTCCCTTGGTTTCGTGTAGTTCCTTTCACATTTCTAGTTATGTTTACACAGTCTTATTCTGTTTCAGTTCATCAGTTCATCTGTGGTTGGTCTACGTTATCTGGTTATCTGAGTTGATTTCTGCACTCAAGGATTTTTCTTTACATTTCAGTTGTTTTCATAATTGCTGTGTTTTGTATGGCGCCAAACCTTTCTTTTGTTTCATATTTCTCCTAGTCTTTTTTCCAATTTTTTCGAAACTGTTCCTCGTGCTCCTACTATTATTGGCATTACAGTGATCTTTTCCATGTTCCATATTCCCTTCAGTTCTCTGGTAAGTTCAATGTATTTGCTTAGTTTTTTTGCCCCCTTGATCTTAACACTGTGAATTGCTGGGACGGCAAAATCTACAATTTGACAGGTTTCTTCCTTCTTGTTGACTATTATCACATCCGGTCTTCTTGCTTGGATGA
>OY744550.1:7328700-7333700 GCA_963556195.1 Sepiola atlantica | reverse complement strand
AGCAGGGGTAAAATGGATGGCAGAGAGAGATTGGAGGAAGAGGGGGAGGGGGTGTTTGACCAGATGGCTGTGGTCGAGATTGAAGGGGAAGAGTGAGTTGGAATGTTTGTGTGTGGGGGGTGTATGCAGGGAAATGGGGATGGGTAGAGAGGGAGGGGGGGGGGGCTGTGATTTTGGTGGATGGGCGAAAGTTATGGTCTTAGAGAGCGTTTGAAGAAAATGAGGGAATTTAAGAAGAGGTATGGGAGAAAATGGATGAGAGGGGGAAGAGGGAGGATTTGTCGTGATAGGGTGTGAAATATTTGAAATATTTGGAAAATGATAGCAATGAGTGAGGGATTGGAGTGGGTGGGGGAGGGGGTGATTGAAAGGGTGGGTGAGGAATATATTTGAAATATTTGGAACATGAGAAAGTTTATTTGGACTGTAGTATTAAAAATGTGAGGGAAAAAAATGAGGAAAAATAAGAGAAGATTCAGGGAGAAAAGGGAAGGGTGTGGGTGAATGGAAGAGTGTCATAAGGTTAGAGATGAAAATAAAAGTTAGCCATGATCAGGCAAAAGACTTTGTTCTGTGAGGATGATCTTGCTTATTAAGGGTGATAGGTTAAAGAAACCATTTCGCTGCTTGATAGTAGTGGAGGATGTGATGAGTGCAGTTTCCAATAATCTTCGCCGAGATTTGTTGTGGATGTGTTTAGTGATTTTGGCTTGTTCAAATTTGAATGCATGACCATATTCTAGAGCATGGGAGAAAAGTGCACTAAGAGGGTTGTTGTTTTTTATATCCCTTTTATGTTCATTTAATCATTTCTTTAATTCACGTTGTGTTTCTCCCACGTAGAATTGATGGCAATCATTGCAAGGGACAGTGTATAAGCCGGCATGGGATGTGGGTGTTTTTTGGAAATGTCTGGATGTGTTTAAAGTTTGTTTTATGGATTGAGAAGTGGTTTGTACTATTGGAATGCCTAGTTTGTTGAGCGTGTTGCATATGGATGTGTTATTGGAATGCGTGGGTAGGAGAAGGGGTCTGTCTATGAGAGAGGTGTTAGGGGTTTGATTTTTTTGTGTGGTGTTTCTGGAGAATATTTGGAAGGCTTTTTTCTTGGCATTTTTTCTTGGCATTTTAATATGAAAAATATTCCAAATATTCTCCAGAAACACCACACAAAAAAATCAAACCCCTAACACCTCTCTCATAGACAGACCCCTTCTCCTACCCACGCATTCCAATAACACATCCATATGCAACACGCTCAACAAACTAGGCATTCCAATAGTACAAACCACTTCTCAATCCATAAAACAAACTTTAAACACATCCAGACATTTCCAAAAAACACCCACATCCCATGCCGGCTTATACACTGTCCCTTGCAATGATTGCCATCAATTCTACGTGGGAGAAACACAACGTGAATTAAAGAAACGATTAAATGAACATAAAAGGGATATAAAAAACAACAACCCTCTTAGTGCACTTTTCTCCCATGCTCTAGAATATGGTCATGCATTCAAATTTGAACAAGCCAAAATCACTAAACACATCCACAACAAATCTCGGCGAAGATTATTGGAAACTGCACTCATCACATCCTCCACTACTATCAAGCAGCGAAATGGTTCTTTAACCTATCACCCTTAATAAGCAAGATCATCCTCACAGAACAAAGTCTTTTGCCTGATCATGGCTAACTTTTATTTTCATCTCTAACCTTATGACACTCTTCCATTCACCCACACCCTTCCCTTTTCTCCCTGAATCTTCTCTTATTTTCCTCATTTTTTTCCCTCACATTTTTAATACTACAGTCCAAATAAACTTTCTCATGTTCCAAATATTTCAAATATATTCCTCACCCACCCTTTCAATCACCCCCTCCCCCACCCACTCCAATCCCTCACTCATTGCTATCATTTTCCAAATATTTCAAATATTTCACACCCTATCACGACAAATCCTCCCTCTTCCCCCTCTCATCCATTTTCTCCCTTACCTCTTCTTAAATTCCCTCATTTTCTTCAAACGCTCTCTAAGACCATAACTTTCGCCCATCCACCAAAATCACAGCCCCCCCCTCCCTCTCTACCCATCCCCATTTCCCTGCATACACCCCCCACACACAAACATTCCAACTCACTCTTCCCCTTCAATCTCGACCACAGCCATCTGGTCAAACACCCCCTCCCCTCTTCCTCCAATCTCTCTCTGCCATCCATTTTACCCCTGCTCATCCCCCACCTCTTTCTCTCATCGCCAGCCACAGTAGTCCTTGCTCCCTCCACCCTTCCCCTTTTTTTCTCCCACTCATTTTTCATTCTCTAACAAGTACGGACGTCCAGCCAGACGCTGCCATTATTTTTCATTTTATTTTATTTTTCTTCCCAACATGTCTACCCTACATGTATCCGTGCTTGCATGATATCTTTTCCCTATATCATCATCCTGATGAAGTCTTATAAATAAAGACGAAACGTTGATGTACACATAAAAAAACATCCAGTTTTTGGTTTTCCTTTTTCATTTTACCATCACGTCGGATTACCTTCATCCTTCTCTTCCCATATATATATATATATATATATATATATATATAAGATATATATATATATATATAAAGATATATATATATATATATATATAAAGATATATATATATATATAAAGATATATATAAAGATATATATATATATATATATAAAGATATATATATATATATATATATATATAAAGATATATATATATATATATATATATATATAAAGATATATATATATATATATATATAAAGATATATATATATATATATATATATATAAAGATATATATATATATATATATATAAAGATATATATATATATATATATATAAAGATATATATATATATATATATATATATAAAGATATATATATATATATATATATAAAGATATATATATATATATATATATAAAGATATATATATATATATATATATATATAAAGATATATGTATATATATATATATATATATATAAAGATATATGTATATATATATATATATATATATATATATATATATATATATAAAGATATATGTATATATATATATATATATAAAGATATATGTATATATATATATATATATAAAGATATATGTATATATATATATATATATATATATATATATATATATATATATAAAGATATATGTATATATATATATATATATATATATATATATAAAAGATATATGTATATATATATATATATATATATATATATATATATATATATATATATATATATATATATAAAGATATATGTATATATATATATATATATATATATATATATATATATATATATAAAGATATATGTATATATATATATATATATATATATATATATATATAAAGATATATGTATATATATATATATATATATATATATATATATATATATATATATAGAGAGAGAGAGAGAGAGAGAGAGAGGGAGAGAGAGGGGGGCATCCATACATACAGCTATAAAGTAGTAGTAACTACAGTGTGGAACGTATTTGAAGATGACACCGGTCGCGGTCAGCCTAAACCGATATAATTTTGTAATGTTCACATGTGCGGCCTTTACACTTTTATTCACGTAAAAATTAAATCGACATTTTAACGGTTTAAAAATCACTTTCGAAAGGGTCACGAAGTAAAAAAAACATGTCAGTCATTTCAATTACTTGGCTTTTTTCTCTCTTTGTTTTCATTATAAAACTTAATTAAAAAAAAATAAACAAGTGTGTTAAAAAAAATACATGTCATGTAGTTCGCGTGTACGTAGCACTAATTATGTGTGTGCCCATTTACTTGCTTCCCCACGAGGTCTCTTGGATTGGGACAAAAATTAAAATTGCCTCGATCTAGAAGGATCTCTTCTTCACTAACCGAGGACAGAAAAGCTGAAGTGTTGTATCAAAACGCTAACAGTGTATATGTATGTATGTATGTATGTATGTATGTATGTATGTATGTATGTATGTATGTATGTATGTATGTATGCAACATTCATTACGTAAATTATTGTAACGTAGGGTCTTCAATACGACAGTGGCGCGTGAACAAATTCATGCTTTCCACTGAATAGGACCACTAAACTATAATACTTGACATTTTAATATTTAATAATTTTAAATTGAGAAGGACATGAGGTTTTTATTATTCGCCAGTTTAAAGGCTTCAGACTCACTTTCGAAGGGTCACGAAATTAATACATGGACGGCGGCACCGGGGGAGGCTCAAGCCCCCCCCCCCTTTTTACCCCCCCCACACTTTACGGTCATCAATAATGAAGTTATATATGCATGTGTTTAACCACCCCCCGCCCACTGTTTAGGAGAGCCCCCTCACTTTTATAACTGTCCCGCCGGTCCTGTAACAGATGTCGGGCATTTTAGGTCAACACGATATGCGTATACAGTGGTGTGCAGAGGTTCTGGCGATGGCCCCTGCCAACTTCTTGAATGTATGCCCCAAAGACTCAAGTATAAGTCCTAGTGCTGAGAAATGATATGAGAAGGGAAGATAGTTTGAATATGATTGGATGTCGCCCCCCCCCCCACCAGTTTTGATGTGTGGAACCACTGGTCCACCGCACTCTTCTCTGCATCCCACTGTGCGTATATAACGCATTGTGTGTGCGTGTGTTTTGTTGTTGTTTATGCATGTATTATATGTATATCTGTGTATGTATGCAGTTTAATTCAATTGTAAGTGTATGGCTGTGTTTGTGAGTCTGCGTATGCGTATGAACACTTTTTTTTTGTTTCAATTTTGTTATCTTTTTGTTATTGTTGGGGATGGGGCATCCAGCCAGATGCAAGACATGCACCCGCTTTGTAAAGACTCCAACCGAGAGATCTTTCTTAGGATTCTAACCGTCCCTTTATGTGCAATTGTTTGGGTCTCTCTTGCACTTGGTTCACCGGGTATATTCGCCAGATAGTTTTTGAAATCCTTTTTAATGATC
>OY744550.1:7321200-7323700 GCA_963556195.1 Sepiola atlantica | reverse complement strand
TATTATTATTATTATTATTATTATTATTATTATTATTATTATTATTATTATTATTATTTATATAGATTTACAACATTCTTTCTGGCTTTTAAATTTCTTTAAAAATGTGAATGAATGTAGTTAACGATTGATAATTGATGATGTGAAAAAATATATATATAAATACCAGAGGCTGTCAGTGAAGATGCGGAAAGATAAAATACAAATATATTTATTTATATATCTATTTATTTATATATCTATTTATTTATTTATTATCGGAATTGGATAATTGATTAAATTTGAAATTAAAATAATTTAAAAAAAAAAAAAAAAAAAAAACGTACATGGAAGCGTAGTGTATATGAAAAGCCGGTTTTCTTTGTAGTCAAGATGTAAATTTTTAAAATTTGTTTTTATTATTTTAAGGAACAAAGAAAGAAGTGACGCTGATCATATGACTTGCGTTTCTCTATTGTCCCTCTCTCTCTCTCTCTCTCTCTCTCTCTCTCTCTCTCTCTCAGACACTACTTTGAGAATAATAATCTCTTTTACGATGTCGATCGCATCTGTTGTGTCCCAACATTCAGCATCCAATATTTCTGGGATTGAATACAATAGGTATTAATAAAGACGCAAATAAATAAATAATTGAACTGAATACTAAATTAGACGCAAATAAATGGTCGGAATTTATTTTGTTTGTTGCTGTCGATCATGTTAATCAGCCGGTTCGCATTTGCTGGTAACACTGATGATGATGATGATGATGATGATGACGACGACGCTGGTAACACTGATGATGATGATGCGTTCAAATAACCACACTCACTCGCAGACACCGGACCGACCTGACCATCTTCATCATCATCATCATCATCATCATCATCATCTTCTTCTTCTTCTTCTTCTTCTTCTTCTTCTTCTTCTTCGTTGTCACATTTTTTGCACAACACGAACGCAATATCATCGTCATCGGCCCTCTTTTGTCCTTCGGAGCAAAGTGTAGTGTATGTTATTGTTCTGATACCACGCTTCATCTTTTTTTTTTCTGTCCTCGGTCCGGTCAGTGAAAGAGAAATCCTACTAGACTGAGGCAATTTTAATTTTTTGTCCCAATCCAGAGAGCCCCGTTTTTCATGAGTTGGATTTTTCCCCACATCAAACACCGACCTTGTGTCTTACTTTGCCCTCATGAGGAGGCAAGTAAATAAGGACTTAAACAGTGTTCGTTACTGTTTAAAGTGTATATATATATATATATATATATATATATATATATATATATATATATACATACATATAGTACATATATTGTATTAGTTTCTGTAGATGTAAATCCGTTGAAACTCAAGTGTTTATAAAAAGTGCTCAATAACAAGTAGAGCTGTTTATAAGTATACATTTTTATTTATACAAACATTATTGGTTACATATGTGCATACATACATACATATATATATATATATATATATATATATATATATATATATATATACTTCTAATTATTATTGTTTAAACTTGTGTTATTACGCTTCACAGTACACAGTGACACATAAGTATATGTTCAGTATGAGAAGGACATCGTCCCAGGCATTACTTCTTCCTTTCGACGCGGGGATAGGTTTATATTAACTGTCACATGAGGCGCCCTCACCCCCCCCCCCATGCGCAAAGGAGTACAGACGAGACTATATACGTCAAATTTTATTCTTACTTCAGGGTGCCCCCTTGAGGTGTGTGTGTGTGTGTGGGGGGGATTTCCTCATATAAAAATCGATCTTGTGTCGAACTTTGCCCTCGTGTAGAGGCAATTAAATATAGGGAAACATTACATTTTGATCCAGTCTTGCAGATATGATTAAAATGTAGTATATGTTTGGTCTGAGAAACTCATTCCCCCAGTCATTAGCTCTTTCTTTCAGGGGTGGGGGATATTGGTTTAATAAACCAGGTTTATTGCTGCCTGTCGCCTGGCGCCTTTTCATTCGTGAAGGAGTGCCGACGGGACTTGTACAAGTCATTTTTGTTCCTAATCCAGAGTGCTCCTGTTTGGGGGTGAGGGGGGGGGGTGCTAACTTTTCCCTCACATTAAAAATCGACCGTGTCTCTAACTGTCTTCGTGAGGAGAGAAGTAAATAGGGAGATAAACATTTTATCCGTAGGAGCACAGTGTAGTATCTGTTCAGTCTGAATAGGTCATCCTCCTGGGCATATCCTCTTCGTTCTTTTGAAGAGTGGGATAAACCTATTGCTTGTCGCCGGAGCTTTCCCATTTGTGAGAGAATGCCAACGATATTATACAGGTATTATTTGTATTTACACAATACAAAGTGACCTTTTTGGGGAGGTAAATTTTCCCCAACTTTAAATCCAATCTTGTGTCTAAATTTGTCACCCCCCCCCCCCCGTTTGGAGGCAAAATAATAGGTACACAGAAATGGACCCTTTCCAACAAGATCTGGCGAATAATATGAATATTTGCATGAAATCGTTTAATCTGGTCATTTCTTTTCTTTTT
>OY744550.1:7298700-7316200 GCA_963556195.1 Sepiola atlantica | reverse complement strand
AGTTGGTCCGGGTATCACTAGGGCATCACCACTAAGGCATCACCAGATCTCTGGACACCCGAGTCTGTGGCTGTGATCAAAGTGTAACTAAGTATTTATCTCTCTATCTTCAAGCACCTCCCCACGAGGACAAAGTTAGGCATAAGGTCGGATTTTAATGTGAGGGTATTCCAGCCCGCCCCTCTCCAAAAAATGGGGAACTTTGAATGGATGGAAAAAAAATTCTTTTAAATTGCCCTCCTCTGATTGGGTACAGAACAGATATTAAACTTTGATCCCAGACCGAAGGCCAGAAGAATCTTGTGTCTGTTTTGAGCCAGGGGAGGAGAAATCCTCCTAGATTGAGGTAACTTTATCTTATTTTAGTTGCCAATCTAGACTGATCCATTTTGGGGAGCTGGATTTTCCTCATATATTAAAAACCAACCTTGTGCCTAATTTTACCCCATGTGGGGAGGGCCAATTATATAAAGACTATAGAAGTATTATTATTTATTATTTTTTAAAATTATTTTGACCTTTTTGATAATGAGTCACCACTTACTAAGACCAAAAGCCACTCGAGGATAAGGGTTAGTGAGATGGATGTATTGTCAGTTGAATGATGAAGAATATTATGAGAGGATTGAAAATAATGAATAGAATGAATAAAATTTGATTTCTAATAAGAACGGTTTATGAAAACTATTTGTTGACATTGGATTTGAAGACGACCATGCTATAGCCTGCAGGGAAGCAGTCCTGTGGTAACATGTTCCACAGTCTCCAACAGAAATACAATGAATTCAAAGACTCGTATGTTGACTTATAAAGAACAGCTAGCAGGTCCGTATTTATTTGCCTCCCGACGATAGTTTGACACAATGTCGGTTTTTTATGTAGGGGAAAATCAAGCCCCCCCCCCCAGTCACCAATATACCACATTATTCTGTATCTCCAATTGTTTGAATTTAATTGTGTTTATATATATGTATATATATGTATATATATGTATATTTAAGCCCTCCGTTCAGTCTAGAGAGACTATGGATACCCCTATAAGGGTTGCGCAATCCCTAACAACACCTCTCCTGAGTCGGCACTGCTTGATTCCAATGGCAAGCAGTTCAAGACGACTGGAAACAATGCCGAGATAAACAGAGAGCACATACAGCACCTGGTAGTCCCAAATGGTCACCCATTTAATACTGGCCAGGCACAACGTTGCTTAACTTCGGTGATCTAACGGGAACCAGTTTGTCAACGTGATTGTACCGTATATATATAGATATATAGATATATAAGAAATATATCCAAAAAAACTAGAACTGAAGGTGGAACATCATGATAATCATGCTACCTTCCTGGACTTTGTTATCACTATCACGAGAATCAATGGTTATTGCTGGTCAGTCAATACAATTTTACTTACATCTTGTAAATATTTCATGTATATGTTTTAAAGATTTCAAATAACCGGCGGGAGAACTTGGCTAGTTCTGCTTGGGGAGCCAGAGCAGTTTGACTGTATTGTCTTCAAATCCCCAAAACTGTCGCTCTGGTAGTCAACTGACGAACTCTCACTACTCTAACAAATTAAAACTACGAAAACTCTAAAAATATATTTGTATACTTTTATATTTTTTATTTTCCCCCTTTTTAACCATTTTTGTAATCAATTTAGTTTTATGTTGTGTCTATGTTTACATTGTTTTGTGTTTTACAAAGATCTTGGCAAAATCGTTTTCCTCTATGCTATTATACATATTTTGTTTCTTCACGTCCCATTATTGATTCTTTTCATAGTGGGATTGTTGTTTCATTAACATATATCGATATTATTAGTCCACCCACATCTCCAATCCAACTACCCCACCATTTACAACCATGTGCTCTCCAGAATGATTGAATTAAATTAAAAAAAAATTTTACATTATAAAATTTAAAAAAATATTCCCCCCAAAAATATAACATCTTTTTTTCTGTCCTACATGACAAATAGTACTATATATATATACTAATCTACATTCTCCCGTTAAAAATGATGGAAAAACATTTATGCATCAGCAATGTTCACACTCGCTATTTCTCTAGATATATTACTAAAATGTTTATATAAAATCATAGAATTACGTCTGTAATTTAAATTTTCATATACAAATTATTATCATTTCTGATGACCTAAAGACAAAAAAAAAAAACACCCACTGTTGACTTTTTATTATAGAGAAAAGGATTTGTTTCCAAATTAATTTCAGGTGGCAGTATCCTATATCTCTATAAAGCCACCATCCGCCCACCATGCATGGAGTATTGTTGCCACATTTAACCTAGTGCACCAACCACTAATCGAGTTACCTGACTAGCAGCAAAATCCCACCCCTTCACTATAGAGGTCTCTAGATGTCGGAAGATTTTCTACTCTAATAGCTTCTTTCCTCTGACCGCTTGCCTTTAGAATCCTCTCTCTGCTTACTGTTTCCCCGACCATACCAACATGCAGAAATTTAAATATAATGTGAACAAACATCTTGCTGCCCAATTCCCCACCCAGATTGCTCCCCCTATAAATCTGGTTCCTATTACAATAGCCCCTTATTCTTCAGTGGCAATATGCCTTGTTTGGGGCAAACAAAAGTTAAAAAAAAAAAAAAAAAAAGAAAAAAAAAGAAATAATATATAAGTTTCTGAGTTTGACAAGAAAATTTCCAAATTCAAAAGGATACATCTGAAGAAGGTCGGAGGTTACATCAGCTGAAACGTTGTGAAAATAACAACCAAGATGAGAATAGTAGTCCGAAAAATCGAAATAACATAAATTCCAAAGTTCAAAAAGATGCAGGTAGGAGATTAGAGTATCGTTGTTACATTACTGAGCTAGTGCACCAACCACTTGCCTGTGCTTCTTGGACAGGATGCAAAAAAAAAAATTTCTGCCAAGCTCCAGCCCCTGTAACATCGCTTCAGAATTGCACCCCTCCCCCCCTGTGCTTGTTTTAAAGTACTACCACAGAATGCACTCCGATGAATTTACTGCACTTAAACGAAAATACCCCCAACCCAACTGAGATGTCGGAAGATTTTCTACTCTGATAGTTTCTCTTTTCAGACTGATTGCCGTTGGAATTCTCTTCCTGCTCCCAGTTTCCCCGACGGTACCAACGTGCAAAAATTAAAATGCTCAACTCCCCGCCCATGTTGACCCCTATAAATCTGGCCCCTACCACAGTAGCCCCTTACGCTTCAGTGGCAATATGGCCCCTTGTGTTTTGGTGAAAAGAATGTAATAAGAATAAATAAACAAATAGATACACTTCTGTTATAAAAAGACATATGGTAGCTAGACAAACAGAGACAGGAATTTAGATTTGAACAATGTTTATTAATTAGGAATGGATACAAGATACAAGGATGTGTGGGTCTTGATTTGTGATGTGGGTTCGTCACGATAGATGGTACCTCATCGTCAGCGTGATGCGTTAGTCTTGGACTGCTCGTCAATCCGGTATCAGGTGTGACTGGAATGTGATTAATAGGGATTTGTGGTGAACGAATGGCAGACGGGTATGGCGCGAGTTATCCGCAATTCACGGTTGTAGTTGAAAGGACAGGTTTGTTGTTGAAAAGATCGGTTGTCAGGGTAACAAGGATAGGTCGTCTTAGTGTAATGGAGTCGGGTTGATACAAGATTACCTCCCACTGGCTGGATTCTGGTGAGTGATACTGTGTCAAGTGACTGGATCCCGGTGTGACTGCGTCCCGGTGTGACTGGGTCCCGGTGTGACTGGGTCCCGGTGTGACTGGGTATTTACTTTCTTCACACCGCAGGAAGATGTGGCACAAGGCCGGAAGGTGGGGAGAACCAAGCCAGTGCCCCTAAAGAAGAAGCACTTTATGGTCTTTTAAAAATTGCCTGAGCAGCCCGGTCGGTGCGCCTCAGTCAGTAAGCAATAAACTTACTTCTCCCCAAAGAGGGGAGACAAGGCCTATTATGGTGGACCTACTAGGACTACCGAGGACGAATACCTCAGCACGACAGTAAAAGGCCACCGAAATGACCCAGTTTCTGCCGAACTGATTGTCGAGAACGGATCCTCGACTGGTACCTTCCAACTAACGTCTCTGAGCAACAGCAGCTGCGGAGAGACTGGGTCCCGAGGTGACTGCTGCCTGTTGCTCGGTCCAGCAGCTACTTAAAAGCAGCGTGCGGACGTAGTTGTAGACATCCGGATCCCAAGAGATAGGGACGAAAAAATGGCGGTTGGATTCAGAAAGCTGTGTTTCTTTTAAGTTTTCTTTTTTGATTAGAGAACAAATCCAAGTGTAGCCAATTCCACTGTTAAATAGTTTGCAGCCAAAGAAATAAGGAACACTGGGATGGCGGTCTCTATAGCAACAGGGAGAGGGCCCGTCGGGCATCATCACGCAAAATGAAATCTAAAAATCCTAACACATCGGTTTTTTCTGATAGTGGAGAATAATTTAATTTTCCAGTCCGAACGAACAGCTAACAAGACTAAGATGTCATATATCTCGCTGAAATAACTAACCCTGCCCCCTAAAAAAAAACCAAAAAAAAAACCCTACTTTATGCATGATAATGAAGGAATAAATAAGTAAGGTGTAATTGAAATGAAAATCAATTTTACAGTAACTGCGGGCGAAATGTAAAAATGAATTATGGTTCTTCAATCTTGATTTCTGGCAGTAAAAAAAAAAAAAAGAAAAAAAGAGAATTAAAAAGAAACGAAGTCAAATTCTATTTTTTCTTTCTTTTCTTGAAGGCATGCTCTCCATTCATTCAATGATTATTGAAATAACGTAACGCGTAACGACGGGTTAGGATTATTATAGGAGTTCGCAATGCTAGTCCAGCACACACACACACACACACACACACACACGCACGCACACACACACACACACACACACACACACACACACACACACACACACACACACACACACACACACACACACACACACACACACACACAAAAGGGCAACCTTCCAACAGATTTGCTAAATTATGAATTCATCGACTTTACTATTAATCGCCGAATCGGAAATTAATTCTTAAAAAAAAAAGACAAAAAATGAGTTTGTAGAGAAATACGACGAAGTACATCCCGAAAATGTAACGATGGGAGTGGAACTTGTACTACTACGAAGCCAAAGCAGGTTCAACAATGAATGAAGAAACCGCGATAACAATCACTTGGCTAGTATCGATACGCCTTCATAGATTTTAGATATTAAAGCAGACCGGTTTGGTATGAGTCCATATTTTTATCGCTATATAGAGAAAATTGTATAACCACTTCTTGTGTGTCTGTGTATCTGTGTGTATTTCTCGCCTCTGCGTGACATACACATTTCTATTTAAAAAAATTTATTTCACTGTAGAGGTCCCCAGATGCCGGAAGGCTTTCTATACTAACAGCTTTCTTCCTCGTACTCCTCGCCTTTGGAATTTCCTCCCTGCTCACTGTTTCCCAGACTGTGTGCCAACATGCAGAAATTTAAATGTAATGTGAACAAACATCTTGCTACACAACTCCCCACTTAGGATGCCCCCTATAAATCTGGCCCCTAATTCACAGTAACCCCTTACGTCTCAGTGGCAATGTGGACCCTTGTTTGGGGTGAATTATAGTTTAAAATATATATATATATATTATTGATCGATTAATCATTGAAATAATTATTAAAGTTACAATAGAGTTAAAGTACTAAAACGAATTTTGTTAAAATCCTATTAAAAAAAACGATTTAATTAGATTTTATTAGAAATTAAATCTATCAGAATGCATTTCGGTTTCTCTGTAAACAAGTCAACCATTTTATTCTTTTGTTATTAGTTAAAAATATGAGAGTATTAGTGCTAAAATATGGTGTCCGGCTGGAGTAGGTTTAACGACTTGCTACTCGAATAGAGCAGGGACGACGGAATCTGCCCTACGAAAGTCGACTCGAGAAACTCAACCTTTTATCCCTTGAGCGCCAAAGTTTACGCACTGATCTCGTTTTGGCCTAGAATCTCCTTAATGACCCTTACGATCTCCCTCAGGAACTACTATTCACTTCTGCGCCAGAAAGAGGTCTCGCAGGCATTATCAGAAATTGCTTCACCGCCGATTTTGTTCGAGTTGGAGGAGGGCTGCTTTCTCGATAAAGATCCTTCTTCTTTCTTGTGTCAGCTCCCTCAAAGCTGCAGCTCGGTCTTGGCAAGCCAGGTTCTCGTCTTGTCATCAAGGTCCGCTATGCCCTGCTCGCCATTGGGTGGTTTGAACAGCGGGCATTCCTCTATGACGTGCGTAACTGTCTGTTCTGGGTGGCCACATTCACATGCAGCACCCTCTCTCAGGCCCCAGTTTCTCATTGTGGCAGAAAAACGGCTCACACCAGTTCTCAGGCGGTTCAGATTGGTCCATTGCCTTCGTGGCAGCTCAGCCCCTGGTATGTCGTCTGGGTCGGTGATGAACCTGTGCAGTCGATGTTGGTCAGCCTACTGCCAATCTCCCCTCCAGCGGTTCTTGGTCCACATCTGCTTTGAGGTGGTGTCTGGGACGGTTTCCAGAAGCTGATGCGCGTGGATAAGGATCCCTTGAACTTGGAATGGACTTCTAGGAAATATAGTAACTGTAGCAATGACACAACAATTCAAGGCGAAATTGGACAAGTGCTGAGCCATTGTAATCTCTTCTGTGTAACTTTCTAAAATACTTTCCCAAAATGGCAATTGAAGCATGCTTGTTTTAATTTTTGCCAAATTTATTAAATTGAATTTTAAAAAAAAGAAGAAATTACTTGGTGAGCCTTGGGAATTTTAAAGGAATTTGGAAGCGTTTAAACTGTCAAATACAAATTCAATTAAAGTGGTTTTAAAATCCGTAGCAAATTCGCATCTAATTAAAAAAATAAACTTTTGGGAGCTATTTACATCCAATAATTTCATAGAGATTAAAACAACATTTCCTTAATACCAATTAGTTATAGTTTTCCAATTAATATTAATAATTTAATCACCAAACAACACCGTAATAATTAAATTTAACTTTTAAAATCCTATTTAAAAAATAAGACTCATAGAACGAAAAAATAATTCAAAGTGTAGCATCTGTTCTTTTTGTCTCATACAGAGGGTGCTATATATTCCTAGTAGAAGTCTTCAGTAATAATTCACAATTCCTAGTATCGCCCACACCAAGGATTGAACCCTCGACCTTAAGAAGACTGCACCTAGAGCTAAAATTTGGGATCCATAAACCTATTCTTGTATTTTAGATGTGCATTCTTACTATTTATCACTATAGATCACTACTTATTACCACATATTACTATACATTACTATGTACATATACACATACATATATATATATATATATATATATATATATATATATATATAAAGATCAAAAAAAGAAGAGAGATAAATATGCACGAATGACAAATCTATTTCAACTTTGATTGTTCAATGCAAAGTGTACTTGGTAAAAACATGTTTATTTTTCTTTCTTTAAGCCAAGGTTTTTCAAAGATTAAAATCTTATCATCAGAGGAATTACATGGATAGATAAGTTGGCAGTGGAAAAGTCAAAATTAAAAATTTGAAAAAATATAAAGTAATGGAGAGTAAGAGTGTGCGTGTAAAAATATGGAGTCTGTCCAGTTGGTGAATGTCCGTAGATCAGGTGTCCAGTGAAAGGAGATTTAAAGATGGAAAAAAGAGTTTCGTGAAGGCAGCGTTGAAAATGTTCAAAAATGAAGTAAATTCAATAGAAAAATGTTTAGTTCAATCGTAGATGGAACGCACTTATTCGGATGTAATAAATTTGTCATTCGCACATATTTATCTCTCTTCTTTCTTTTATCTTTATAATTGCTCTATCTCGTATATTGAACTTAAACTATTTCACTATAGGTTCTATCCTCTAAAAGTATACTTTTAGTTTCATATTTTATATATATATATATATATATATATATACTATATACTATATTCAAAACAGCCTATTAAAACTTAATTCAACTTTACGCAATAGACACACCATATTTTTTATATACTGCTTATGTATATGCAATATCAATCGCAAGGTTAACGAATTGGCATATTGGTTTTGAAAAAATTATTACACAACGAGCTTTGTTAACAACTGAATCACAAAGATCAAGCGACACCATGCCGTTTAAAAAAAAAAAAGGAAGAAAAAAGAAATTGTCTATTATCCTGATGAAGATTCCTGTGTGAATCAAAAATTTTAATTTTAAATAAATAGTATGTTTATTTAAAATAAAAAATGTCTACATTTTACTGGTTTCAAAAAACGTTTCAAATTACAAAATTTAAATGCATTCTATACAGTGGAAACATCTTATTAATTAACTATTATTTGTTATTCTAATTTGCATATTGGGTTTGGAAAAGGACATCTTATTAATTAACTATTATTTTTTATTCTGTTTTAATTCAATGATTGTTTTGATTTTAACATAACAAATAGTTCTGTTTTATTTCCTGGGCAAATATTTAGCATTTGGGTTCAAATGTTACTTTCTTTAGAGCAGTGGTTCTCAACCTTTTTTTTTTTAGCCCGTGAACCCTTTCATCATATATCAGAATGATATCCTACCACCCCTTTTCATAAAATGTTTGACCCAAAATGTGCATTCAATACTAACAACAATCCGCGCATGCGTGGTCCCCCTCTGTATGTGACTCGATGTGGCGAGTGTAAAATGCAATAAATTTGGGCAATTTGGGGCATTTTTGAACCCCCTTTGAACCCCTGGGACCGCGAACCAAAATTTTTCTGAGGTCAAGGATGCTCATTTTATATCCAGAACAACTGCCTCTACATTTTTGGCCAAGTTTCAGAAAAATTGAATGGATGGATCAAACGTTATGGGAGAAAAGGGTCAGTTTTTGCCATTTTGGGGGCTTTTGACCCCCTGGGGGCACGAACCAGATTTTTTCCAAAGTCAGCGATACTTATTTTCTATTAGGAACAATTGCCTCCACATTTTGGCCAAGTTTCAGAGAAATTGAATGGATGGATGAAAAGTTATGGAGCAAAAAATGTCATTTTTTGCCATTTCGGGGCCTTTTGACCCCCTGGGGGGCTAACCAGAATTTTTTTCAAAAATCGGAGAATGTCACTTTCTAACCTGACCAAAGTTACAACTTCATGCAAAATTTCAGAGAAATTCAAGTGATGGTTGCGGAGAAAAATCCGGACGGACGGACGGACGGAAATGCCTCAAAACATAGGTCTCATCATCATCATCATCATCATCATCATCATCATCATCATCATCATCATCGTCATCATCGTCATCATCATCATCATCATCATCGTATTCGGTGTAACATCTGTTTTACATGCTGGCATGCGTTGGTCAGCTTTAAGAAATTGACTTCTAAATTAACCTATCTCTGGACAGGTCTTTATTTATCCCTCTTTCTCTCAAGTCAATTTTTATCACTTTCTGCCATGTTTTCTTTGACCTTTCCCTGCGAACTGAACCTGCTTCCTTGGCTGTTATACATCTACTAACCAAAGAACTTTCATTTATTCTTCAATATTCTACAAGCAGGCTGATTTTGAGTCAATCAGAGATCACATCAGTGACGCCCCATGGAGGGAACCCTTTTCACTCCCTGCCGACCAGTGTGCAAATGAATTAACTGAATGGGTCAAAGCAGGCATTGAAGCCTATGTTCCCATGCAAAAATTCTTTAGCAAGCTCCACTCTCCCCAATGGTTCACCTCGGAATGTGCAGCTGCCATTGCTGAGAGGCAACAAGCATTCCGTAAATTCGGCCGCCATAAGTCAGCTACTAATAGACATAAGTTTATAGAGTCAAGAAATAATTGCACGGCCGTGATAGGCGAAGCAAAGAGAAGATATAAATCACAGAAACTAGGTACTCGTGATTTCTGGAAAATCTATAATAGTGTAGTGAATAATGGTCAATCAACGATTCCCCCACTATCAAACCACAATGATGTCGTTTGCACGGCCACTGATAAGGCTGAACTACTTGCCCAGCATTTCGTTTCTAACTCCACCTCGGACTCCAAAAACCACCCCCTCTCAAATTCCCATTGCGGACCGAAGCCACACTTGATAACCTGGTCATCACCCCATCCCAGGTCAGAGACATCATAAAAAATCTTGACACCGCCAAAGCTTGTGGGCCTGATCTTATACCTGTAATAGTAATAAAGAAATGCTCTGCTGAACTGGCCCCTGTCCTCTCCAAACTCTACAATAAATGCCTAGCTGAATCTTGCTTCTCCGATAGCTGGAAAATTGCCTCTGTGGTACCAGTCTACAAGAATACTGGGAATAGAACCGATCCTCAGAACTACCGCCCAATCAGTCTCCTGCTGATCTTTGCTAAAATCTTTGAATCCTTAATCAATCTAGCTATAGTACGGCACTTAGTTAATGCTAAACTTCTTTCTGACCGCCAGTATGGATTTAGACAAGCACGATCTACTGCAGACATCCTAATGGTCATCTCAGAACGCATGTATCATACACTCGACAAGGTAGGTGAAGCTAGGGCAGTAGTGCTTGATATATCCAAGGCCTTTGACAAGGTATGGCATAAAGGGCTTCTCCTGAAAATACGCTCATACAGTATTATTGGGCAATTACTTCATGTGGTATTACTAGACGAATATCTAATATAATTAGATCCTTCCTAACCAAAAGAAAAATCCAGGTTGTCATCGATGGCCGTTCATCTAAGCAACATGACATAAATGCTGGTGTACCCCAGGGATCTATCCTTGGACCTCTGTTGTTCCTGATCTATATAAACGATCTCCCTGATGACATAGAGTCTGAGATTGGTTTATTTGCTGACGACACCAGGCTTTACTCTCGCCATGTTGGTAAAACAGACGCGATCATATCCGAGGCAATAGCTGAATCCTTAGAAAATGACCTCCAGGCTGTAGTAGATTGGGGTCATAAATGGTTGGTAACTTTTAATGCCGCAAAGACAAAGCTCCTTACCTTCAATAACTACAAGAAACCTCTCCAACCACCGATTGTCATGGCAAATAACACCCTACCTGAGAGTTCATCATTCAAACTCCTCGGCCTAACTTTCACAGGTAACATGAATTGGAACAAATACATTGAAGACATTGCCATGGCTGCCGCAAAGAAGGTTGGTTCCCTCTACCGTGCTAGTAAACTCCTCACACCTGACATTATCCTGTATCTCTACAAAGCCACCATCTGCCCATGCATGGAGTATTGTTGCCACATCTGGGCTGGTGCATCATCTACTACTCTCTCCCTCCTTGACAAGGTCCAAAAAAGAGTCGCCAACCTAATAGGTCCCTCACTGTCAACCAAGATCCAGTCCCTGTCCCATCGCTGCAATGTAGCATCCTTGTGCTTGTTTTACAAATACTTCAATGGATTATGCTCCGATGAATTGGCAACTCTGGTGCCCCCTCGACGTAAATTCACTAGATCAACTCGACAATCAACTAAATCCCATCCATTCACTGTGGAGGTCCCCAAATGCCGGAGAGCTTTCTACTCAAATAGCTTCTTTCCTCGTGCTGCTGGCCTCTGGAACTCCCTCCCTGCCTCCTGTTTCCTAGACAGTACTGACATGCAGAAATTAAAAATTAATGTAAACAGACATCTTGCTGCGCAGATCCCAGTTTAGGTTGACCCCTCCCATCCTTCTCCCCTTTTTTTTCTTCTCAGTAGCCCCTTATGTCTACAGTGGCGGCCTGCCTTGTTTGGGGTGAACTTCGTTAAAAAAAAAAAAATTTTAAATGTGGCCAAACCAACAAAGTCTCCTGTTTTGCACACATCTTTCTATACTGCCCAGATTTAATCAGAACTAAGCGAATAATAATGATTCGCATTAAACACACCCATCGTATCATTCTCGTATCATTTCTCTCCATGCAATGCATGTCCTCAATTCTAACTAGCCAGGTTTCACTTTCATATATCATCACACTGCGTACACATGCCTGATAGACTCTTCTCTTGGTCGACAATGGTAACGCTCTGCTGGTTAGTAATGATCGACAGTGGTTGATTATTTCAATTATTTGGATTACTGTTCTCCTCTTGGATGTTATTCTTCCAATTTTCTGGTCGATGTAATGTCACCTCTGACCTTCTTCATGGGCATCGTTTCATACTTGAGAACCTTCTAGTTGAACTCGGAATCTATATGAAACTTTTATTTAATCCAAGGGAATAGATTGTTCTCGTTCCCTCAGCCATGACTGAGTAGAAGTGTTAATTGTTTTTATATCATTCTAGACCTGGGGCGCAACAGCTAAAAGCCGTTGATTAACGAGCAGTTCTAAGTGACATTCTTCTGGAGGTTGGTGTTGACGATTAACTTAAAATTACATAAAACTCGAAATTTCGTACAGATTCACGAGTTCAACTGAAAGATTCCCCAGTTCGACAAGACACACCTGAAAAAGGTCGGAGGTTACATCGGCCGAAATGTTGTGAGAATAACATCCAAGATGAGAACCGTAGTCCGAATAATCCAAATAATATAAATTATCAATCCTCATCTCAAAAATTCATAACATAATATCAAATAGATAAAAGAAGCACCTGAAGAAAGTCGGACGTTACATCGGCCGAAACGTTGTGAGAATAACATCCAAGATGAGAACAGTAATCCGAATAATCCAAATAATATAAATTATCAATCCTCATCTCAAAAATTCATAACATAATATCAAATAGATAAAAGAAGCACCTGAAGAAGGCCGGAGGTTACATCGGCCGAAACGTTGTGAGAATAACATCCAAGATGAGAACAGTAGTCCGAATAATCCAAATAATACAAATTATCAATCCTCATCTAAAAAATTCATAACATAATATCAAATAGATAAAAGAAGCACCTGAAGAAGGCCGGAGGTTACATCGGCCGAAACGTTGTGAGAATAACATCCAAGATGAGAACAGTAGTCCGAATAATCCAAATAATACAAATTATCAATCCTCATCTCAAAAATTCATAACATAATATCAAATAGGTAAAAGAAGCACCTGAAGAAGGTCGGAGGTTACATCGGCCGAAACGTTGTGAGAATAACATCCAAGATGAGAACAGTAATCCGAATAATCCAAATAATACAAATTATCAATCCTCATCTAAAAAATTCATAACATAATATCAAATAGATAAAAGAAGCACCTGAAGAAGGTCGGAGGTTACATCGGCCGAAACGTTGTGAGAATAACCTCCTAGATGAGAACAGTAGTCCGAATGATCCAAATAATACAAATTATCAATCCTCATCTCAAAAATTCATAACATAATATCAAATAGATAAAAGAAGCACCTGAATAAGGCCGGAGGTTACATCGGCCGAAACGTTGTGAGAATAACATCCAAGATGAGAACAGTAGTCCGAATAATCCAAATAATACAAATTATCAATCCTCATCTCAAAAATTCATAACATAATATCAAATAGATAAAAGAAGCACCTGAAGAAGGCCGGAGGTTACATCGGCCGAAACGTTGTGAGAATAACATCCAAGATGAGAACAGTAGTCCGAATAATCCAAATAATACAAATTATCAATCCTCATCTCAAAAATTCATAACATAATATCAAATAGGTAAAAGAAGCACCTGAAGAAGGTCGGAGGTTACATCGGCCGAAACGTTGTGAGAATAACATCCAAGATGAGAACAGTAATCCGAATAATCCAAATAATACAAATTATCAATCCTCATCTAAAAAATTCATAACATAATATCAAATAGATAAAAGAAGCACCTGAAGAAGGTCGGAGGTTACATCGGCCGAAACGTTGTGAGAATAACCTCCTAGATGAGAACAGTAGTCCGAATGATCCAAATAATACAAATTATCAATCCTCATCTCAAAAATTCATAACATAATATCAAATAGATAAAAGAAGCACCTGAAGAAGGCCGGAGGTTACATCGGCCGAAACGTTGTGAGAATAACCTCCTAGATGAGAACAGTAGTCCGAATGATCCAAATAATACAAATTATCAATCCTCATCTCAAAAATTCATAACATAATATCAAATAGGTAAAAGAAGCACACGAAGAAAGTCGGAGGTTACATCGGCCGAAACGTTGTGAGAATAACATCCAAGATGAGAACAGTAGTCCGAATAATCCAAATAATACAAATTATCAATCCTCATCTCAAAAATTCATAACATAATATCAAATAGATAAAAGAAGCACCTGAATAAGGCCGGAGGTTACATCGGCCGAAACGTTGTGAGAATAACATCCAAGATGAGAACAGTAGATCGCATAATTCAAATAATACAAATTCTACATTTTATCGTAAGCAGAGCGGCTGGCATGAATTTAATGCTTCCATCTTTGATAGAGAACACAAAGAAATGAGTATGATTCGAACTAGGTGTCACACAACTGCTAAGAAGAGGTTAGCTTTATAAACCATGATTATTGTCCTGAGTTTGTTGGTCACTTCTGGTCATTCATTTACTTATAAGAGATGTGTCACATCAGCAATTAAGTTTAATGAACCATTTTTATTTTCACAAGTGTTATGTTTTTGTTGTTGCAATGGTGTTCAACCTGGTCGCGTTGAGCCGTTTTCTTCCCCGGATTGCACAACATTCCAAATCATATCGGCCCATGCATAGCGGTCCTGAGCGAGGTCGCATAACATGGTTAACCAATCATGATTCCACTGTTGAAGTCCGACCACCTGTGGTCCTCAGCTGCCCATGCACATCAGCAAATCGAAAACTAAGGCTCTCTCCTTCTTGGTCTTTCTGGAGGTCTGTCTCTGAATAACACTATTCTTCAAAACATGTCATTTGTGTATCTTCGGTCAACTGTTGTTCCGTCCTGACAAAGTGTGGCTATGGTCGATTGCATCGAGTTGGAGCTGCTAGATCCCTCTTTCGTGTGCCTTTAACAATCTTGGGGGAGTGGGCGGTAAATTTCAATAGCAACCAAAAAACATGTCTATCAATCTATTGTCCGCTCGATCCTCCTCTATGGCTATCAGACATGAGTGTTATGGTCTCTTGTTGTCTTAAGTTACTCATTTGCAGTCACTTTTCTTAATAATAGTTGTGTCACTGTAACCATGCACTATGCGACATGTTTTGGTAGGTGCATGCGAAAAGGGAAGGGGGGGGGGGGGCACATAAGAAATTGAAAATATCTCTGATTGTGAGTTGGACCACCCAGAAATTGTCTTTTGTTTGAAATAAAATAAGTGCCTCATTAAACCGGGAATCATACTGAGACCAACCTACTTGAGAAAAATAATGTTCCTAGATTGTGTCCAGATAAGCCCTTTTGAGTGGACACTGTCTGACCGTTATCTCCAGTGGTTAGCTTCTGGGGTGATCGAATGGTGGCCACTGGGGGAGTCCAGAGGCCAAGATTTCCGGTCATGAGTGAAAAGATTCCAGGAGCAGTCAGAGCCGTCCCTCTGGTCATGACACAGGCAGTTAGTTTTTCTGAAGGCTGGCAGTCAGTTGGGTTGGTGTGCCTCTCCAGGCAAGGTGATCCCTTGGGGCTCTTAGCTTAAGGATTGTGTTGATTGGACTTATATTTTATTTGACCGGGATAAGTAATCACATTTTGCAAGTCTGCTATTCAACCTAAGTAAACAAGTACCATTTGTAATCTAAAAATAAATAAACATCTGTTAATTGGGTGCTTATGCAGATGAGCGGCCACAGTAAAAAATTATTTAAATAAAAAAAAAATAATATATACTTATTAAGCATTATAATCTTACTCACTGTACAAAAAAGTAGAAAAAATTATCCACTAGAACTTTAATTAAAAGTATTTTTCCATTCTGCGGGTCGTAACAGCGATTCGTTCACAGAGACTTCAGTTTGTTTCTAAAGAAAGAAGATTTCGCAGGGGAGATAATCAACTTGCGAAATCATAATAAAAAACAACATGGCGTCTCTGTGAACGAATCGCTGGTACGATACGCAGAATGGAAAAATACTTGTAATTAAAGTTCTAGTGGATAATTTTTTCTACTTTTTTGCACAGTGAGTAAGAAGATAACACTGAATAAGTATATAATATTGTTTTTATAAAAAAATAATTTAAAAAAAATTTTTAATGGTCCGCTAATCAGCATGTTTATAAATTGGACTTAGGGTTTTACGTGGAACGAGAATTCTTTGTTGCAGCACTGACTGGGTCGAATGGCAACCTTGCACCAGGCATAACAAGCGGGACGATCATAGCCAATGCAGTGAATGCACTCATACATGTTCACGTTAGCAAGGTAGTTTTGTAAAAAAACGATTGTTGCCATGATTTTCAAGGTCACTTGTGAACAATTTACCAATAAGAGTGTCACATAAGCGAGGCGGTTGTACAAACCATCTCTTATTGTCATGAGTGTTATGGTCTCCTGTTGTTAGTTATTTCCTTATCGAAGCCATGTCACATTAGCAAGATAGTTTTATAATCCATAATTGTTGTCATCAGTTTGATAGTCACTTCTGGTCAATCATCTAATAGAAAGTGTTGTGTCACATTAACAATGCCTTTTTATAAAATGAAGTAGTCTTCATGTTGTATAGTCAATTTTTGTCACTTTTTTATTATAAAATATGTGTCAAATTAGCAATATATTTTCATAAACCATGTTGTTATGGGTTTAATGGTCACTTTTTTGTCAGTCAGTTACTAATTAGACATGTGTTACACTAAAACAATGCTTGTCACGAATTTGATAGTTTCTTGTGTCCTACATTTCCTAATAAAAGTTGTGTAACATTAGCATGGTATTGTGTTTTTAAACCATGGTTCTTGCCATGAGTTTGATGGTAATTTTATTGTTACTCATTTATTAATAAATTCCACATGTAACAGATGTTCCAGGGGAGGACTGAGTGACCCTGAACCGAGCAAAAGCAAAGGTTGAAATGACAGCCAACAACCTCCACAGGTGGGGACCAGCAACAACAAGCTGCGCGTGCGTGGTCCCCCTCTGTATGTGGCGAGTGTAAAATGCAATAAATTTGGGCAATTCAGGGCATTTTTGAACCCCCTTTGAACCCCTGGGGCCGCGAACCAAAATTTTTTGAGGTCAAGGATGCTCATTTTATATCCAGAACAATTGTCTCTACATTTTGGTCAAGTTTCAGAAAAATTGGATGGATGGATCAAACGTTATGGGAGAAAAGGGTAATTTTTTGCCATTTTGGGGGCTTTTGACCCCCTGGGGGCGCGAACCAGATTTTTTCCAAGGTCAGCGATACTTATTTTCTATTAGAAACAATTGCCTCCACATTTTGGCCAAGTTTCAGAGAAATTGAATAAATGGATGAAAAGTTATGGGGCAAAAAATGTCATTTTTTGCCATTTCGGGGCCTTTTGACTCCCTGGGGGGCTAACCAGATTTTTTTACAAAAATCGGAGAATGTCACGTTCTATCCTGACCAAAGTTACAACTTCATGCTAAATTTCAGAGAAATTCAAGTGATGGTTGC
>OY744550.1:7111200-7291200 GCA_963556195.1 Sepiola atlantica | reverse complement strand
GGTCAAGAGTTTGATGGTCACTTGTTTTCACTCATTTTCTAATAAGACATGTATCAAATATAAAATGAAGTTTTATAAACCATAGCGGTGGTCAAGAGTTTGATGGTCACTTGTTTTCACTCATTTTCTAATAAGACATGTATCAAATATAAAATGAAGTTTTATAAACCATAGCGGTGGTCAAGAGTTTGATGGTCACTTGTTTTCACTCATTTTCTAATAAGACATGTATCGAATATAAAATGAAGTTTTATAAACCATAGCGGTGGTCAAGAGTTTGATGGTCACTTGTTTTCACTCATTTTCTAATAAGACATGTATCAAATATAAAATGAAGTTTTATAAACCATAGCGGTGGTCAAGAGTTTGATGGTCACTTGTTTTCACTCATTTTCTAATAAGACATGTATCAAATATAAAATGAAGTTTTATAAACCATAGCGGTGGTCAAGAGTTTGATGGTCACTTGTTTTCACTCATTTTCTAATAAGACATGTATCGAATATAAAATGAAGTTTTATAAACCATAGCGGTGGTCAAGAGTTTGATGGTCACTTGTTTTCACTCATTTTCTAATAAGACATGTATCAAATATAAAATGAAGTTTTATAAACCATAGCGGTGGTCAAGAGTTTGATGGTCACTTGTTTTCACTCATTTTCTAATACCACACTAGCAGGGTACTTTTTTTAAGCAATGACTTTTGTCATAAATTTGATGGTCACGTGTGATCGCTCCATTATCCATTAAGAGTTGTGTCACATTAGCAAGGTAGTAAAGTTTTGTAAACCATTATTATTGTCACGATTTTGAGAGTAACTTGTTGTCACTTGATTATGAATAAGATATGTGCGATATTAGCAGGCTAGTTTTGTAAACCATTATTATTGTCACGATTTTGAGAGTAACCTGTTGTCACTCGACTTCATTTACTAATAAGCGTTTCATCACATTAGAAGGTACTTTTATAAACAAGACTGATGCTCAAGAGTTTGATGGCCACTTTTTTGTCACTCATCCTCCACTTTATTATATAGACCCATGTGTATCTATTTGTATATCCATGTATATAAAAATATATGTACTTTCATCTCGTTTCGAAAAAGTTAGCAAGTAAAAAACGTGTCGAACGAAAACATTTCAAATGTTGAGGGAAAGCAAAGGTACTCTTATAGATGACGCACCATGTTTCCGTGACTTTGCGTCGTCAACGTTCGGGTTGGATCTCGGAAGCGCCCGAGAGTCGACGAAACTATTAACCAAGCAGCCGATAACTTTTGGAAGAAATTAATCGCGTTCAATAACAAACAAATGAATTTCTTTAATTTTTAGTCAGCTCGTTGAATCTCCCGAAGGACTAATTGCGTTTTTTGAAAAAAATGTAAAAAAAGCAAAACAAAAAAAAAAACAATTCAAAAAGGAAAACATTTGCTTTACAAAGCAAACAAGAGTACCTTTGCTTTCCCTCAACATTTGAAATGTTTTCGTTCGACACGTTTTTTACTTGCTAACTTTTTCGAAACGTGATGAAAGTACATATATTTTTATATACATGGATATACAAATAGATACACATGGGTCTATATAATAAAGTGGAGGATGAGTGACAAAAACTCTTGAGCATCAGTCAAAATCATCTTTTGAAACTTTCTGGTGCACACGAACAAAAAAACATTTCCTTTAAGAACATTTGATTATAAATGGTTCTTTCGATAAAAGAAACAAACAAAAATAAACATCTAATTGATAACAAGCTATGGTTTGTCAGTTCTTTCTTTTTTATATATGTATTTTAGTTTGTGTTTCTTCGTCGGAATTTATCGGCTGCCAGTCTTCAATTTAGCGTTTGGCAGTTTTCGCCTTGTCAACTCTCGAGCGCTTCCGTAACTTGTCCGAACGTTGACGACGTGGAGTCACGGAAACATGGTGCGTCGTCTATAAGAGTACCAAAGCAAATAGCAAATAAGGCAACCCTGTTGTCTGAAATTAATTCGGAAAGAAATCCACTAATACGAATAAAAAGTCAACAGTTGGTGTTTTTTTTCTTTAGGTCATCAGAAATGATAATAATACTTTATATATGAAAACTTTAATTACTGACGTAATTCTGTGATTTTATATGAATATTAGTTCAAACACTGGCAAAACATAATTTTTTCCGTCATTTTTCACAAAGGGGGTACACATTTTAAAAATTTTTATTTTCATTCATTTGCTGGGGATGGGGCATTCTTTCAAATGCCATGCGATCACCTGCTATTTACATACTCCAACCGAGAGCTCTTTTCAGGATTCTGGCTGTTCTCTTGAGTGCAGTTGTTTGGATTTCTCTTGCACTTGGTTCACCAGGTATACTTGCTAAATACTTTTTCAAGTTCTTCTTCATGAGTCCAGTGGCTCCTATGATAACTGGAATGATTAAGATCTCTGTTCCAGTTTCTTTTCATATCATACATTAGACCTTGATATTTTGTTATTTTCTCCCTTTCAGCTCTGTTTAGGCCCCCATCATTATGGACACTGACCTCAACCAAAGTTGCCACTCCCTCTCTCGTGTTCCATATGACAATGTCAGGTTTGACAGCTGCGTTTTCCAGATAGGTAGCTGTGGGGATTTCATGGTCATAATGGATGGTGTATGTCTCATTCCCCACAGTTCTCTCAGGTAGATGTTCCCAGAGCCTGCTGCTACACCTGATATTCAGTTTCTTACAGATGGTCCAGTGGAGGTACCTGCACACTCCATTATGTCGTGCTGTATAGGAGCCATCTGCCAACATGATTTTGCAACTCGATATCAGGTGGCTCACACTCTCCACTTCAGTGTGGCAAAACCTGCACTTGTTGTCCTGACTGAGACCAGCCATCTTTTTAAACGCATTTGTGATCAGGTCCTGGTCTTGGGCGGCCATTATAAGCCTATACTGTACACTAGTATATATGTATATATACAAAATTAAATTGAGGTAGCCCAAATGTGGTATTGATGGAGCGAAAGTGATTGGACACATTATGAATTAATGAAAGGAACAGTGCTTCGACGAATTGGTTAAAATCATGGCGATCCTTATACCAGGCCTGGCAAACATGCGACTTGGGTCCACGACTGGGGGCAGACATGTGAATACCAAAATTACTACTAAATAATAATTACTGAGAAAAGTTTTGGTAAGAAATTACTTAGTAATGTCCAGTAATTAGTTAATTAGCAACTATACGTATTATTAGGAAACATCTTACAATTATTGATTTATTTTCATAAAAATCAAATGTAAAAAGAAAGAACAAAAATATAAAAGAACTAAATGTACAAAAAATCACTTTATTCAACATGGAATTGGGTACATTTTATATATTTATAAAAATAATGAATAATGTTGTTTATATTGACCAATTAATTATAGAAAATATAATGACATAATACAATCAGAAAGCATGTTCAACATTTTACAAAATAAAATACTTTATGAACAAAATAATGTTAAGAGAAATAATTATAATGACTAGCAAATATATGCTCCCTCTGGTCGCATATGTTTGCTAGGCTGCCGCGTCAGAAATGAATGCTGACGCGTAAACCGATGTAGCCTCAGTCATATTTCTTGGGTGGTTAGACGTTGATATTCTTTGTTTATGACCAAGAATATTTTTAGATGAAAATAAATAAAGAAAAAATTTCGACCCCACCCCGATTTTTGTATTATCCTTCCCCATAAATAGAAGTATTTTTAGTTTAAAAAATAAAGAAAAAATTTTTTTTGGCCCCCCCACTCAATTTTTTTATTTACCCTCCCCCATACTTAGGAATATTTTTAGTTAAGAAAAGAAAAAAAAAATTTTTTTGACCGCCCACCCCCACCAATTTTTTTTTTTATCCTTCCCCATACATATAAATATTATTAATGTAAAAGGAAAAAACAAAAAGAAAAATAGTAAAAAAATCAAATACAGCGAACACGATTAGTTAGTTAAATGCTCTCGAGATGAAGTTGACGTAAATTAAATTCATTACAATGTGTGTGTTTTTAAGTAGTAATTTTTAAATCAATTTTTATTTTAATTAAACAATTTGATTCAATAAAATTGTTAAAATCAACAATTTAAAAAACTAAATACAGCGAACAGTATTTTTCGAATCGGAAGAAAGGTGTACATAAAATAAAACAATAAAAAAATCCGTACTCTTTTACTGTAGGACCTGTGCTGACTTTGAGCATGACCCAAATCCTAACCCTACCCCCACTTTGACCCTGACCCTAACACTAACCCTAACCCTAACGACAGAGTCAAAGTTAGCGCTGGTCTTATAGTGTAAAAGCACCAAAAAATCAAATACAGTGAACACGATTAGTTATGTAAATGGTCTCAGAAAGAAAGTTTACCTAAATTAAATTCGTTAGAATGTGTGTGTGTGTGTGTTTGTTTAATGACCTTTTTTTAATTAAAAATCACATCTTTTATTTTAATAAATGAAACATGGAATAATAAGAACAGTTTGTGAATAAAAGCTTAACAGCGTAAGTTAAAGTAACACGGTAAATGCCAGCGTTTTGTTTACATTTAAAATAACGCGCTCGTCTTGCGTCCATACTGATTTGATGGAGGGAGGTAAACGTTTCAATGGATTAACGTTCGCTGTTCAATCAGTTGGACGTAGATGGAATAACTATGTAACTCATTTCATATATATATATATATATATATATATATATATATATATATATATATATGTAAATAATAAAAGAAATAATTATAATTTATAAGTAAGATTATTAGCGAGTTAAATAGCGTAAATACATGTGGAAATCTGAAGAAAACAATCATGAGTGTATATTTGCGAATACTAATTTATTAGAAGTTCAAAAGCAATTGATTATGTAAATTGAGAAATGCGCATAGTGTTTACGGCGGTTTTTGTAGTAGTATATAATGAAGCTGGCGGACTTAGTAAATAGTCATACTACTCTGATGGAGTTTCGGTTTCAGACAGACAGACAGACAGATACATAAACTCGATTATTAATAGATTTTTACAAAATTTGTGATGTTTGTTACATGTACAATTTGTTTTACAGAAGATGAATAAAATACTTATTTCTTCACGATACGATAATGAATATTGTCTTCATTTTTCAAATTCATTTTCTAAATAGTCTAGGGTAAATTGATAACAAAATTAAACCTACTACTTAGCAAATATCTACAAACAAAAGTTAAATCATTGCATGTATGTTCAATGGCTCAACTAGTATTCCTTATTAATGATTTAATTCTTTTTCCTTGCTTGCTTCCCATTTTTTGCGCCATTTTTTTTGCAAAATTACAAAGAAATAAAAAGTTTTCATCATTTAAATCTGATATCAGCTTTTTGCAGTTGATCATTTTTCTTAATGTCGCCATAAATTTCTTTGACACTGACAATTTTCCAAAATGTCAAAACCTGTTCAATAAAATGAACAGTTTCTACACTATCCTCTTCATTTAATAATGGATGCAATTCAGTTGCTGCTACAGTTCGATCACAAAAAAACTTTTAAACAATGAGGATTCTTTTGTTATTCAACAGGTTTTGGGTAAACTGCCACATCAGTTAGTTTTGATAATTTAACAAACTTAGTTTTTTCCTGTTTGTAAAGAGCTTTTACAACTTCCCATTTTGCTAATATCAGGGTGTTCACACGTAATCGGTAAAAGTAGAATCTCATTTTTGGGGTGGGGGTTAGGGTTTTGGGGTGGGGGTGATTTAGCGAATGGGGTTAATCTACAATAATACTGACAATGTCATGTTTCATTTATTGAACAAATAAACTAAAGGAGATTAATAATAATAATAATAATAATAATAATAATAATAATAATAATAATAATAATAATAATAATAATAATAATAATAACAATAACAATAATAACAATAATAAATATTTAGCATTTGTGTTCGAATGTTCCTTTCTTTATTGGAACCGACTTCATTTTGGACAAGTAGCGATCTGTTTCTAAATTGCAAGTGCAAAAGGAATTTTATTATTATTATACCCTATAATTTTATTTTATTATTATACTCTATAATTTTATTTTATATTATTATACTCTATAATTTTATTTTATTATTATACTCTATAATTTTATTTTATACCCTATAATTTTATTTTATTATTATACTCTATAATTTTATTTTATTATTATACTCTATAATTTTATTTTATTATTATACTCTATAATTTTATTTTATTATTATACTCTATAACTTTATTTTATTATTATACTCTATAATTTTATTTTATTATTATACTCTATAATTTTATTTTATTATTATACTCTATAATTTTATTTTATTATTATTATACCCTATAATTTTATTTTATTATTATACTCTATAATTTTATTTTATATTATTATACCCTATAATTTTATTTTATTATTATACTCTATAATTTTATTTTATATTATTATACCCTATAATTTTATTTTATTATTATACCCTATAATTTTATTTTATTATTATACTCTATAATTTTATTTTATATTATTATACCCTATAATTTTACTTTATTATTATACTCTATAATTTTACTTTATTATTATACTCTATAATTTTATTTTATATTATTATACCCTATAATTTTATTTTATTATTATACCCTATAATTTTATTTTATTATTATACTCTATAATTTTATTTTATTATTATACTCTATAATGTTATTTTATATTATTATTCTCTATAATTTTATTTTATTATTATACTCTATAATTTTATTTTATTATTATACTCTATAATTTTATTTTATTATTATACCCTATAATTTTATTTTATTATTATACCCTATAATTTTACTTTATTATTATACTCTATAATTTTATTTTATATTATTATACCCTATAATTTTATTTTATTATTATACCCTATAATTTTACTTTATTATTATACTCTATAATGTTATTTTATATTATTATACCCTATAATTTTATTTTATTATTATACTGGATTCTCTATAGTATTCTTTATAAGCATTGGGTATCACTCCCTTTTTTTCTTCCTTCTGTCTTATTTAATGAGTCATCCTACATTTGAAATATTTTGAATATATAATTTGTATATTTAATTTATTTGATTTGATTTGCTGTATTTACTGTTATGTGTCTAACGTGCCTTGACTGTCATTGCCCTTATTGAAGTAACTGTTTGGAATTATATGAAGTTGCATGATTGGACGTTGTGTCTCCAATATTGTCTGAAAATATGTTACTTTCCGATAATATGGAGATCAAATGTTTTCTTGAAGAAATTCTTTGTTATGTTGTCAAGAGTGCTGAAGAAAGAACGGTTTGGAGTCTTATAAACCATAATGTAAAATAAAATAAAATATCTCTAAATCGTCTTGGAAACGATCGTACACTATATAATAGTTGGATTTGAATTCTTGAAACAATGTTCACATTTTGTTGATCTCGAATCTCTTCATATATATATATATATAATATATAGAGATAGAAGAAAAAAGAGTGATAAATATGTGACGATTGTCCAAATTTATTTCAAATTTCAATTGTTCAATGCAAGGTGTATTCAGTAATTAACTAGTGTTTATTATTCTTTCCTTAAGCCAAGGCTTTTCAAAGATCGAAATCTTATCATCAGAGGAGAAATACAGATGGATAAGTTGGCTTTCGAAAAAACCAAAGTTCAAATATTTGAAAAATATGAAAATTATTATTAAAATTATTAAAATAATTTTTGTTAAAAAAACGTATTGAATGAAAAGAAAAGTTCTGTGAAAAAGATATGCAAATTGTCCGGGTGGTAAATTTCCGTTGAAAAGAAGTCCGGTGAATTGTAGAATATATATATATATATATATATATATATATATATATATATATATATAATATGTGACTAAAAGTATACTTTTCGAGAATTGAACCTATAGTGAAATGAGTTAAGCTCAATATACGAGATAGAGCAATTATAAAGATAGATGAAGGAAGAGAGATAAAGATGTACGGATGACAAATCTAATTCAACTTCGATTGTTCAATGCAAGGTGTACTCGATAAAAACATGTTTATTTTTCTTTATATATATATATATATATATATATATATATATTAAAGAAGTAAAAATGAAGATAAAAAATTACCTAAAATTGATACAAATTTTATTACATCGAAAGTTCAGACGCAAGGAGTTACATTAATCCTTAAACTCTTCTCGTCAGAGGATAACATTTGGTAATGTGGTATTTATAATAAATATTTATCTTCATCTTTCCTTCTTTAAAATTGATTGCTCTACTCAACGTATTGAGCTTTACTTTATCGCGATAGATCACTTACGATACTTCACTTATCGTTAATTCTATTATCATTAGTATATATATATATATACACACACACACACATACATAGTGATTGTATTGTTGTAGTTTCTTAGATATTAATCGAATGAAACCCCAGTGTTTATAAAATAGTGCTCAATAACAGGTAGAGCTGTATTATAGTATAAATTTCCTTTATTTATACAAATATTATTGGCTACATATGTGCATACATGTTTCAGCTGCGATTTTGTTCCAAATCCAGCTTCCTCAGGCCATCGTACTAACCCAACTAAGACTGAGAGAAATAACAATTTTGCAAATCTTTTTGGTTTTTGGAGGGGGAGAAGGAAGGGGGGGGGGATAGTGGATTGGAAATACATTCATCCGCACTCCCTCAGTTATCTATTACTATTTTGACACTGAACATGAACCTCTTTCCGTAGGTCTAATAGTAATAAAGGTAGTGAGTTGGCAGACCAACAAACATCTCGCATCAATTAGTATAGATATAGTAACTGTTTATGATAACAGGGGTTTAAGCCGTGCTTAGTTTACGTGTGTTAACAGTTTAAACAAAACACTTTTTCTTTTTCAGCCCCCCCCCCCCCCCCCCCCCAGACACCTTTGTCCACACCTGTGCATTGCAGTACATTCTCTACAGGTGTGGTTATCGCTTTGAAAGATGATTATATTGGCATATAGACATTTCGTTTGATACTTATATAGATCTTCTTTTTTTTTTTTAGTTTTTTTTTTATTATCCTATTTTAAGTCTGTTTGTTTGAAGTTGTGAAAGGAAGTTGACAATTGGCAGGTAATGTGAAGAAAATTGACTGTAGGATAAATGTGTCTCATGTCATGGTTTGAAAATTAATAGCTTTTACTTTTACAAATATTCAAGAAATAAGTCAAGTAGGAGTTACTTCTTGATTCATGTTATACATATATTGATATATGTATAACATGATATCCATTGATATATGTATAACATGATATCCATTGATATATGTATAACATGATATCCATGGATATATGTATAACATTATATCCATTGATATATGTATAACATTATATCCATTGATATATGTATAACATTATATCCATTGATATATGTATAACATGATATCCATTGATATATGTATAACATGATATCCATGGATATAGTATAACATTATATCCATGGATATATGTATAACATTATATCCAAATGAATAAATACTATTTTATTTACACTAAATGTACAAAAGCAAGGAAATTCCCCAAATCTTTACACTTTTATTGTCATTAATTAAGGGTATGACTACATATTAACGAAACCATTTCATTATCACATCACTACAGTATAAATCTCTATTCATGAGTGGATGAAGTGTGTGAGGTGCACTGAAGAAAAATTCCTACCAGTAAAATACATAGCCCTGTTGTGCTCAATAAAAGTGTAAAAATTGGGGAATTTCCTTGCTTTTGTACATTTAGTGTATATGAATTTTCATCTTAACCCTATTAAGGGCATTTTTCATGGAATATATATATATATATATATATATATATATGTGTGTGTGTGTAATGTTGTGGTATTTTAGTATAGGAGAAATTACCACAGTGCTCAATTACCTAAATAAGAGCATATATTTTTATTTCAAATAACACTATACATTAGTTTGATTGTAGATCGATACCTCAGGTTTCACAGAAACACTGGTACCTCAGGCCATGGGGCTAGAGATACTAAGTGTGACCATTCTTCAGTTGATGCTAACACATTTTTAGCAGAGAGTTATATAAAAATGTGCTATACCTGCATATAGATCAACATGTTTATATGTGCATACAGATTAACACATGTATTATACATGCATATAGATCAACACGTTTATATGTGCATACAGATTAACATATGTATTATACATGCATATAGATCAACACGTTTATATGTGCATACAGATTAACATATGTATTATACATGCATATAGATCAACACGTTTATATGTGCATACAGATTAACACATGTATTATACATGCATATAGATCAACACGTTTATATGTGCATACAGATTAACACATGTATTATACATGCATATAGATCAACACGTTTATATGTGCATACAGATTAACACATGTATTATACATGCATATAGATCAACACGTTTATATGTGCATACAGATCAACACATGTATTATACATGCATATAGATCAACACGTTTATATGTGCATACAGATTAACACATGTATTATACATGCATATAGATCAACACGTTTATATGTGCATACAGATTAACACATGTATTATACATGCATATAGATCAACACGTTTATATGTGCATACAGATCAACACATGTATTATACATGCATATAGATCAACACGTTTATATGTGCATACAGATCAACACATGTATTATACATGCATATAGATCAACACGTTTATATGTGCATACAGATTAACACATGTATTATACATGCATATAGATCAACACGTTTATATGTGCATACAGATTAACACATGTATTATACATGCATATAGATCAACACGTTTATATGTGCATACAGATTAACACATGTATTATACATGCATATAGATCAACACGTTTATATGTGCATACAGATTAACACATGTATTATACATGCATATAGATCAACACGTTTATATGTGCATACAGATTAACACATGTATTATACATGCATATAGATCAACACGTTTATATGTGCATACAGATTAACACATGTATTATACATGCATATAGATCAACACGTTTATATGTGCATACAGATTAACACATGTATTATACATGCATATAGATCAACACGTTTATATGTGCATACAGATTAACACATGTATTATACATGCATATAGATCAACACGTTTATATGTGCATACAGATTAACACATGTATTATACATGCATATAGATCTAAGTCATATACGGCACAATCACGCTGACACACCGGGTCCCGTTAGATCACTGAAGTTAAGCGACGTCGAGCCTGGCCAGTACTAAACGGGTGACCATTTGGGAATACCAGGTGCTGTATGTGCTCTCTGCTTATCTCGGCATTGTTTCCAGTTGTCTTGTATTACTACTTGCCATTGGAATCAAGCAATGCCGACTCAGGAGAAGTGTTGTTAGGAATTGTGCAACCCTTGCTTCACAATTACATGCACAGCCAGCCCCTTACAGGGGTGTCCATAGTCTCTCTAGACTGAACAGAGGGCATGTCATGTCAGATCTAAGTATAATACATGTATTGCTCTATATGTACAAATAATACATGCATTGATATATATGTGTGTACACTAACACATGCATAGAGATCAACACATGTGCACATGTGCAGAGATAAACCTATGTATTATACTGCCATTTTTTAGATAGCTTGCATTTTTTTAGATGGTTTGCCATGTGAATATGATGTCAACCCCGGACAGAGTATTTTCGGGAAGGAATTAAGCAAATCAAAACAAATCGCAAGTAAATACACTGCCGGGTAATGCTGGGTCGGGACAGTTAGTATAACATAATTCATTTAATAGTATAACATAATTCTTTTTCAAATATTCTATTCGGTGTGATTTAAGGGTCGTTATAGATGTGTACTTTCTAATGGTGTGAGTCAATTTTTTTGTCTAAAGTATGAGTTACAAAACATAAAGAGGTTCTCATGGATTTTTGAACTAATTCATTTTGTAAGCCATATGTTAATAATTGTGTACTCCCTGCAAAGAAAAACACATTGCAAAGATAGATGGTTGCGGCGAGCGGGGGGGGGGGGGGGGGTAGGTAGGAGACGCAGAATTCTTACAAAATGTTTTACATAAAAGTTAGACAATGTAGGTTTCTGCATTGTCTTATATAGCGACAGATCCAGGGGGAGGCAAATTAAGCAAGGGATACCCCCCCCCGTTACGAAATTTTTCTACATTTACCAAAGCATATGGATAGCATATGGCAGTTAGAAATTATAAGCGACATACAAGCAGAGCTTAAACTTCAGGAACTGCCGAAAAGAATGTCAATTATAACGTTTACATGTCTTCGAGTTTCATAAGGCAACCACTTCTAAGAATATAGGAGGATTTATTTTAGTCTAGTAAATCGTTTATTTCTTATTTGCTCTCTGATCAGACAACATAAACTTTTATTTTTCAGTAAACATAACAACAATAATCTCTTTTTTTTCTATATAATAAAGTAAAGCCGGTCTATTTCTCAATGTTTGTCCCCATATTGAAAATCACCCATAATCCCATTGGATTATAGGTGTTTTTTCACTATGGTTTACTGGAGGAGTTGATGGAGTAAGTACATTTTGCTTAGAACATTTTCTGTGTCATTTAATGTGTATAATATAAAAATAAATAAATAAATGCATGTCATTTTTTGGTACTTTCTTAGATTAGGACCCACGCTAAAATCGATTTGGCAGCAGTACTTTCCGGATGTTTACGTAAACCGCCGAAAAGTACCAAAGCGGTTAGCCAATCAAATTGAGAGAAAATAAGCAGATGACATGTCAACATTTCAATTGATTGAAACGCGATTGCAAAGTATTTTCACAAGCTATCACTGGCTGTTGCGTCTCCCGAAGGAGTGATTAACTTTTGTCAGGAAGAAAAACTGATCGTAAAAAAAAAAAATGTTTAGGCAAAAAAAAAAAAAATAAACAAACTTTGATACCTAACCCTAACCTTAAACCCTAACCCTAACGAAACCAAAAATAATTTTCAGTAAAAGAAAAAAAAACTAAACCTAAACCCGCCATTTTTACCTGATTACAACCAAAAATAATTTTCATTTAAATAAAATATAATTTATTTTTATTTCTTCATTAAAAAAAAAAAATATTTCTTTCATACAATTTCACTAAATGTATTAGATTTTTTTTTTTGTTAATTAATGTATGTCTTTTCCCTCACTTGTAAATCCAGGCTCGTTGTTGATTTTTTTTAGATGCAGGTAGGTCAACCGACTTGGTGTCAGTACTTTCCGGCGGTTTACGTAAACATCCGGAAAGTACCGACACCAAATCGATTTTAGTGTCGGTCCTAATCTAAGAAAGCCCCCATTTAAAAAAATTATTATCACTGCTTATAAAGGCTAAAAGCCATTCGAGGATACAGCTTAATTTGATGGATATATTGTCAGTTGAATGATGAAGAGTATTATGAGAGGATTGAAACTGTTGAATGGATTGAACACAACTTAATTACTTATGAGGACGGTTTATGATATATATTTGCTGACATTAGATTTGAAGACGACCATGTTATAGCTTGCAGGGAATCAGCCATGTGGTAATGTAAAGGAAAATTCTTTACAGCAGTGCTAGTAAGACGAGATCTTTTTGTGAATGGAATTTGAACAGAACAGAAATATGTGGTGTTTAGCTGGTCAATCGTTTTGATCATTAAAAATGAAGATTACTTGAAAGTTTTAGAATGGGGGGGGGGGGGGTTCGGGGATGTGTTGCGTATGACTCGTGTTCCGATGTTCGAGTCCGGCGACCGGTATGAATAATCTTCTCTACACTGACGATTCCCGAAAGGATGAAACATATACGTATGTAGATAAAAACAAATATATATATATACATATATATATATATATATATATATATGAAGTTAATCCAACAAAAGATATAAGAGGCAACTAATATCTTTAATTAGTGAACATCCGGATAAAACTGAAGCTCAATATACTGGATAGAGCATTAATAGCATAATATAAAATGAAGTAATAAAATAAGGTGCGAATCAAATTTTATTAGAATTCATTGAATTCTAATAAAATTTGATTCACACCTTATTTTATTATTTCATTTTATATTATGCTATATATATATATATATATATATATATATATATATATATATATATAATATTTATTTATATATGTAGTACAGAAGATAAGAACAACATTGGTACCGTCGGTTTCGAATCTGAAAAAGGGGAACAGAATGTGAAAGTCCTTTGTAGACTCTCCTCAGCTTACATTGTGATCTGTTGCTTTGGAAAATATATGTGCGAAATAGTCTGTCAAAATGCACCGAATATTTTTTTGGGGGGGGGGGGGGATGGATAAAAATGGATAAAAACTTGGTCAATGGAATTTAGCATAATATTTTTTATTTATATACGTTCTGTTGTTAAATTTTAACAATAATCGAGCTTTTACTTTGAATAGTTTGGACTATATAATAAGAATATATACGCTAACATATTTTTTAATGCAATTATATATATATATATATATATAATATATATATTTATGAAGAAAAGTGGGGATAAAATGATCCAACGTAATGTAAAATGAAAAAAGGAAAGCCAAAAACTATGTGATTTATGTATTCATCAACGTTTCGTCTTTATTGAAAGACTTCCTCAGGATGAAGAAAACAATGTAGAAAAATCATACAGAATATTAATTTCGATTTTGGCTGTTGGTGTGAACAAGCAGAGCATTGTTTTCTTCATCCTGAGGAAGTCTTTCAATAAAGACGAAACGTTCATGAATACATAAATAATAGTTTTTGGTATTCCTTTTTCATTTTACATCATATCTCTCTCTCTCTCTCTCTCTCTCTCTCTGTCTATATATATATATATATATATATATATATATATATATATATTAGCGGTATTTACTTGGCGTTGCCCATATTGTAGGTTGAAAGTATTTTTTAGAAAAAAAAATTTCAAATACGGCCATGTTTACAACTTTTGCTTCGAAAGGAAAATTTAAAATAATATTAATAATATGAGGTCAAATAATAAAAATAAAAACTATTAACGTGGTGGTCTTGTTAACAAAATTACATTTGCAGTATGATATCAAGTCATCATTCATTATCATCATATTCGTTATAACGTCCGTTTTACATGCCAGCATGTGTTAGACGTTTTTTAGAAATTAACTTATAAACTTATCTCTGGTCAGGTTTCTTAAGAAGTGATTTCCTTAATTGGGGCAAAAAAAATTTATAGGCCGAATGCCCTTCCTGACTCCAACCCAGTGGGGTGATGGGGACCAGTGTTTTTTATCAAGACACCATCTTTAGGAGATTGCCCACTAAGGCTAAATGGCGCTCTAATCCCTGTACTGATGCTTAAAAGAAACAACTTTTCTTTGTTTTCCTTTCAATTAATAAAAAGAATGTTAGCGCTGTAGTGAAAAATCTAAGTTGCTTACTAACAGATGGAAAATGGAAAATGGATTTAACGTATCGAAACGAATTCAAATTATTTAAAAAAAAAAAAAGACAGGAAAATTATTTTAAATCTTTAAATACAATAACAATAAAAACAATTATTCAAATGTTTAATTTTGTTTTTAAATACATTTTTCACTGAAATACACTTTGTTTAATTTTGTTTTTGTTTTATGAAACGAAGAAAATCTATTTAAAAAAAGAATTTCGTTTCTTTACGTTCTAATACATTTTAGTTATTTTATGGACCTAACTGATAATTGCCCCTAGTGACCTCAGATGAAATCAAAAGAAAATTTCAATGATGTCTTTAGATTCTGTGAAAAAATTAACTCTTGTTAAAACTTATTTGAATGTTCTAACTGTTAACGTATCAATTTCTATAGCACACAAACAAACATTGACTTTTATATATATACAAGCAAAATATACCTTTCATCCTGTGGCTATTAATTTAGTTCTGCATATTTTTTTTAATTTATAACTTACATTAATATAAATATATTGTAATTTTAAAAACTAATAATTTTCATTAAAATTACCTCCCTTGAAAATTGATGAACATATTTCATTAAAATTACCTCCCTTGAAAATTGATGAACATAATATTTCATTAAAATTACCTCCCTTGAAAATTGAACATAATATTTCATTAAAATTACCTCCCTTGAAAATTGATGAACACAATATTTCATTAAAATTACCTCCCTTGAAAATTGATGAACATAATATTGTAAGAAAGTTTTTTTGTGATTTATCCTCTTTTTTATTAAATCATCTTTAAGCAATTACTGTTAATAGCGACAAAGCTATTGTAATGACAAACGAGAACAGACGTAACTCGAGAAAGCTTTATTCGGCATACAATGTCAGTACAATATTAGTGCTGCTAGTTATATTGTTTAGTAAAAGCAGGAGAGTTCTCCAAAGGGGAGATAAGTCAAAATAGGAAAAGTTATTCATAATTGTTCATTACAACTATTGCATATATATAGAAAAATTAGACAATAAAATAACACCAAGTATTAATTTATTATAAACTGTTTAAAAAATATGTATGCAAATTAAGCATACAAATAGCTGTGTTTGTGTCATTAGTCTGTTCTATATATAGAATATTTCAAAGAACTATGTTGTATCATTGATACACGCCATAAACTGGTATCGTCTTGGCCTTCGGGGCTTGATTTACGCCGGTCTATGGGTTTGTCCTGTGCAGTTCTAGGAGGTCCACCCTCCCAGGCTTCGCCTCCCCTCTTTGGGGGGGAGTAAGTTTATTGCTTACTGCCTGAGGCGCCCCTACCGGGGAATGCCGACGGGGCTGCTCAGGCAATTTTTAATGGCCAGAGTGCTCACCTTCTCGGGCCCTGGCTTTTCAAGTCCCACTTTCTCGACCCGAGCTTGGGTCACATCTTACCTTGTGGGAGTAAGATAAACCTGGCCTTGTGCCTAACCTCCTGGGGAGGTAAATAAAATGTTGTATTATTGATTTAAATGAGAGTAATCCGTTTTGATGGTAATATAGGTGTGATAAATGAAAAAACCTTTCGCATTTATTCACTTAGAAGAAGATAGAAGATATACATCCATCTTATAGCGTTAACATTTTTACTCATCCTATTAACGCCAATCGTCCTTTTTTTAGGACCAGAAAGATAATTAATCATATTTCAGCAACATCTGTATTTTTTAAAGATCCTGTGGCTATTAATTTAGTTCTACATATTTTTTTTTAATTTATAACTTACATTAATATAAATATATTGTAATTTTAAAAACTAATAATTTTAATAAAAATTACATCCCTTGAAAATTGATGAACATAGTATTTCATCAAAATTACCTCCCTTGTATTTTTTAGAGTTATCTATAGTTAGTCATAAAAATTGGAGTGTCTTTCAAATAATACACCTACCGTCTAGTGTATATTGGCAACACTGATGTCTAGGTTTTCACTATACTGTGAACATCTAGAGTGAAAGGATACAATCAGTTTCATCTATTATTCAATCAAGTGCCGACATGCAGTAATTTAAAACAAATGTGAACAAAAATCTAGCTGCACAGCCCCCAATTTAGAGTGATCCCCTTAACTTTCACCCTAATTCTTAGTAGCTCCTTACGTCTACAGTGGCAACTTTTCTTGTTTGGGTTGAACTATGTTTTAAAAAAAAAAGAGCAAAAAGTAGTCCTTATAACCAACCCACATTTTTATATATAGTATAGATGAATGCTCTAACTATCCTATTAAGTCAAGTAAATTTTTAAAAGTAATTTTACTCAAATATAATATTGTATTCACAAAAACTCTTTTTGTGATAAATTAAAGAAAAACAAATTGGGCACTAATGGGTGAAGATCAATTGAACGCCAAAATGGTATCTTTGCAGGTCGTCAGTTTGTGATTAAATCTTTGTTCGGCAGGACTTCTTAATGCCATATAACTTCCTTTTTCGGTTATTTAATGCCGAAACAATATCTATTGTAAATGATTCATTGTATACAGTTAGTTGAACACAAGTTACAAGTTTTACCCATTAGCGCCCATGGTCCTTTTTTTAGGACCAGAAGAATAATTAATCATATTTCAGCAACATCTGTATTTTTAGAGACATCCATAGTTAGTTATAAAGATTGGAATGTCTTTAAAATATCACACCTACTTTCTGATGTATATTGGCAACACTGATGTCTCAATTTTCAGTATACTGTGAACATCTAGAGCAGAGGCTTGCAACTTTTTCACAGTGAGGGCCAGATGAGACTTTTGGAAGGAGATCGCGGACTGGGGTGAAAAACGAATTCTCAGAATTACTATATTTTGTTTACATGAATAAATTGTACAAAAATTGCATTGAACACTCTACAAATCTGATTTTTTTTTCTCAAGAGACTTCTGTATGTGATGTTATAAAAGGCGCCGACGAAGAGCTATTTTAGAATCATAAAAAATAATGACGGGGGAAGTAACAAGTTGATCCAGCATTCGTTTTGACACACCTCACATTGGTTCTATGTTTCATGCCCTTTCCTCATCTCTCGTTTCCTCTTTGCCTCTCTCTTTCTCTTTTTCTATTTTTATCTCTTAATAGTTTAAGAAGAATGAAATATACATGCATCATCGCTCGCTGATATTTATACATTTTTAACTCACTGTAAATCTTAATTGAACCCTACTTTTACGTCTATGTCACAAAATGATATGAGTTTTACTGGGAGGTCCGCGGGCCGGATTGCAATAATAAAGCCTAGCAGGGTGGTGGGCCGGACGCTAAGCCTTCGCGAGCCAGATGTGGCCGCGGGCCGGAGGTTGCCCGCCCCTGATCTAGAGTGAAAGGATACAATTAGTTTCATCTATTATTCAATCAAACATTTTTGGTAAGTAGTTCTTATAACCAACCCACATTTTTATATATAGTATAAACGAAGGCGTCTAACTATCCTATAAAGTCTTTGAGTTAAAACAATCATTCAAGCAAAGGTAACAGAGTGTATCCAAAAATAGTAAGTAAACAAAACAGCCAGCATGTATCGTAGTAATCGGGTGGTGCCGGCTGCTAAATCGACGCAGACACGTGATAATGTCTATGGTAATGGATTTATAACAGTTCTCTCGTAAATTAATCATAATCATGATAATGCTGCCAGGGAAAATAATGTTAATGTCGATGGTGATAATGAAAATATGGACTTGCCACATAATTCAATCAGTAATTTCGCCCCTGTGACTAACTGAAGAATTGGAATATTGATTTTGTTATAATTAGATTTCATCAAAATCATTCCTTGCCATTTTTCTTGGACTTTTAAACTACAAAGCTTATTATCATGTACACAAATACGAATAAACATAAAAATCACTAGAAAACATTATTATTGGAATTATTGTTTTACTCATAGGAGTTTTCACGAGTTTTTACTAGTAAGTAGTCTGAGTGACAAGTTTCCTCAGATTTCCAGCTTCTTTCTCGGTAATCATAGCAAATCATTTCGCGTTCTCGCAACAGCCGTCTACCATTGATTTCTTACTGATATTGGCCGTCGATATTCTCTGGAACATAAATGGCAATAAGTCTCTCATGATTTCAGTACTCTTCCTGCCCTTCCATTGGAGATTTGGATGTTGCTCTCCCTTCTAGGTCTTTCCATCCTCCCTGACCCTTCATAATCATTTTCTGTGGCACCAACTAATGCTGATGTCCCCGCTTTGTTTTTATGGGGTGGGGATGATTCTTCTTCTTCTTCTTCTTATTATTATTATTATTATTATTATTATTATTATTATTATTATTATTATTATTATTATTATTATTATTATTATTATTATTATTATTATTCTTTATGTTTATTATTATCATTATTTTTTATTATGATTATTTTTATTATGATTATGATAATTATTATTATTTTTATTATGATTATTATTATCATTATTATTTTTATTATTATTTTTATTAAGATTATTATTATCATTATTATTATTTTTATTATTATTTTATTATTTTTATTATCATTATCATTTTTTATTATCATTATTATTTTTATTTTTATTTTTATTATTATTATTATTATTTTTATTATTATTATTTTTATTATTATTATTTTTATTATTATTATTATTATTTTTATTATTATTTTTTTTTACTCAATTGGTGTTTTCACACGAGTCATTATCAGTGATTGTTCACTAGCAATAACAAATGGTGGAATCTGAGTGCCAACAAGTATCCCCAGATTTCATGCACTCACCATCTCTCTCAATAATCGAGAATTATTGAAACAGCCATTTACCAATAATTACTCCATTCAGGAGTTTACACACTGGTCATTATCAATGATTGCTAACTGACAATAACCAGTGATGTTCCCTGGAGTCTGAGTGACAAGCCTCCCTAGATATCCAGCACTCTCCTCCTTTTTCAATAACCGTTGCAAATCATTTTGCATTATCGCAATAGTCGTTTATCATTCCATTATCGCTAACAACAATCATTAATCTTCCTTGGAATTTGAGTGTCAATTGACCTCTCTAAGGTCCCAATACTCTTCACACCTTTTCAGTTGAGGTATGATTCATGCTCTCTCTCTCTCCTCTGTCTTTTTATCATCCTTGAGCCTTCATGACAATTTTGTGTGGTGCCAGCCAAGGCTGGTGCCACCAAACACGCGTGTGTGTGTCTTCTAGGTGGTGAAAGGGGAGCGGTCAGTTTATTATTATTATTATTATCAACTCACTAGAAGTTCTCACACAAGTCATCATCAGTGATTGCTTACTGATAATAACCAGTGATCTTCCCTGGAGTCTGAGTGACAACAAGCCTCTCCAGATTTCGAGTACTCTTCACCTCTTTCGATAACCATTGTAAATGATTTTGCGTTGCTGCAACAGCCGCTTACCATTGATTTCTATCTGGCAACGACCATTGTTCTTCCCTGGAATTTGGGTGACCATAAGCCTCCCCAAGGTTTCAGTACTCTCCGCATTCTTCCAGTGGAGGTCTGGTTAGTGCTCTCCCTCCTCAGTCTTTTCATCCTCTTTGACCCTTCACAACTATTTTGTGTGGTATCAGCCGAAGTTGGTGCTATCTCTTTTTTTTTAAAGGGGAGGGTGGTAGTTTATGAAATGTCTTGTTCCCTTGGGATCATGTGGTGTTGCCCTTCTTTCTATGTTTTTGTTTTATTTCTATTGGAGCTTCCATGTGACTGGTTAGCGTTCGCAGTTTATGTGGGTTGGTTTCCGTATTCATGGATTTTCCTTAAGATTTCAGCTGCTTTCATGATTGCCGTCCGTTGTATAGTCTCGCTCTTCCCTTTGGTTCGAATTTTTCCAGGTTTTTCGGGACTCTTCCTAGTGCTCCTACGATTATTGGTGTTATATTGATTTTCTTCATGTTCCATATTCTTTTCAATTCTCTGGCAAGTTCTGTATATTTATTTCGTTTTTCCGTCTCCTTGATCTTCACCCTGTGATCGGCTGCAACGGCAAAATCTACGATTATTATCAGTCTGGAAAGAAAGTAATGTCGTTTTTGTCCAACACATTCATTTCATCTGAAACATTCACATTAGGACATTTTTAATCTTTACAATAATTTCCCTAATTTTCTATGACTTCTGTCCAACGATCAACTATCTTCTTGATGCCTTCTTCAAACCATTTCTCTGATTTTTTGGGAGAAAAACAAATTTAGGTCATTTTTGAGTTGGTCGTCATTTTCATAAATTTCGATGCTATCATACTGAAATTTTAAAAAAACATATTTTTACATATACTAGAAGAATACGGCTTAAATTAATTCCCAAAACAGAACAGTTTTATGTCACATTACGAGGAGTAAAATCAAGATATAATGATACAAAACTTTATGTCTAGAATCCTTGTTCCAATTTTGATCAAGGAAATGTCTACAATTCAAGGTTTAAACTTAAAAAGTCTTAACAAGAAATTGAAATCCAGGGAATCTTGCTTAATTGGTGTCTACTGACTATGGATCAAATTTAATGTGAATTTGAATTTTCAAATGGGGGGTTGTGCTCATAATATGCCCCCTAAAAAGCCTTTCAAATGCTTCAAAGAAACTGAAATTTGGGGAATATTTATTAATTGATGTCTAATACATATTGTTGAAATTTTACAAAAACCGGAGGTAGCTGAATTTTCATGAAGGACTTCCATCCCCTTTTTAACCTCTTTTGTAATAAAAATAAATTAAACAAAACGAAGCCCATATTACGACCCCTTATGCCTAGCAGCTGTGTTGCAAAATTCATAATGATCGGTTAATTAGTTTAGAAGTGAAACATACAAATATCTAAACATATACAAATACCTAACTTTATATAAATAAAGATATATAATTATTACTAGTCCTAACCCTAAACACCCTTAAAAGTAAATCTGGAATTTGGGAAATATTTATTAACTGATATCTAATACCTATTGTTGAAATTTCACAGAAATCGGAGGTATATGTATTTTCAGAGCTTTTACCCCCTTTGTATAAAACTAAATATAGCCCACATTACCACCTCTTACGCCTAGCATCTATGTTCCAAAATTCACAATGAACGGTTAATTAGTTCATTAATGAATTCTATATCTTGAAATATATAAACATATACACATATCTAACCCTAACCCTAACCCTATACCTAACTTTATCTAGATAGAGATTAGATTTAATTCATGAAAAGAAAATGTTTAAAGGATTTCCTTAATCTAAACCTTGTTTTAAAATGTACTTTATGAGATTAAATAGACTTCTTTTTTATTTTTACAAGTTTAACTTCTTTCGTCAATGGATTACATTTTAATATTCCCCGGGGAGTGATTGGACAAATTGGGATTGACTACTTTGCTGGAGAAAAGAATGAGAGGTGATATGATTGAGACTTTCAAGATAATTAATGGCATTTCTAACTATGGTGGACATTTTTTTTTAGTATCAGGTTGGAAAGAAAGTAATGTCGTTTTTGTCCAACACATTTATTTCATCTGAAACATTCACATTAGGGCATTTTTAATCTTTACAATAATTTTCCTCATTTCCTATGACTTCTGTTCAACGATCAACTAGCTTCTTGATGCCTTCTTCAAAAAATTTCTCTGATTTTTTGAGAGAAAAACAAATTTAGGTCATTTTTTAGTTAATCGTCGGTTTCATAAATGTTATTCTTTAAGTGATGCTGCAACGACCGGGAAAGATGGTAGTCGGATGGAGTAATGTCAGATGAATAAGGCGAATGAGGCAAAAACTTCCCAATTGAAACTCATGACCTTTTCCTGAGTGAGTTTTGCTGTGTGAGCTTTCGCGTTATTATGCTGAAGCACTACACCCTTCCTATTGAGTAATGCCGGTCGTTTTTTTTGATAGAGCAATTCTTAGATCATCCAGCTGCGAACAATATTTTACTGCTGTGATTGTTTGATTAGGCTCTAGTAACTCATAATGAATCAGTCCTCTCATGTCCCACAATAAAGAGAGCATAACCTTTTTGGGGTATAGTCCTTGTTTTGGAACAGGCTGTGGACTTTGGTTTCGGTCTAACCATTGTCTTTTGCATTGGGTATTCTTGTAAAGAACCCAGTTTTCATCTTCAGTCACAATACTTTGCAAAAATGGTTCTCGGTGATTCCTGGAAAACAAAGATGTGCAAACAGTCAATCTTTGATTCGTTGAGAGTTGGTCAAATCGTGGAGAACGCAGAATCCAAGTTTTGAAAGTTTTCCTAACTCGTGAAGGCATAAAATAATTGTGGTATAGGTTGTATTGAATTATTGAGCTAATTCTCTGCTGGTTAACTTTGGATTGGTCTCCACAGCGTCTTTAATGGCGTCTTTATCAATTGATGTTGGCCTTCCCAAACGTCACCGATCTGACAGGTTAAAGTCTCCAGAATAAAATTTTGCAAACCACCGTTGACATTTTCGATCATTCAGAACATTTATCCCATAGACAGTTCCAATATTCTTTGTAGATTGTGCAGCTGAGTTTCCTTTTTTGAATTCATAGAGGATGCAATGTCTCAGATGCTCCTCACTAATATCCATTTTTCAACGACTGAGACCGTTAAACTTAATATTTACCAACTAATTACTATATCTGAAAGACAACGCAAGATATTAAGACACCAATTCACAAAAAAATCTAGAACTGTGTACAACTTAGGAGGCTGCAAAGTGATGAAGTAAAAAATACGACATTACTTTCTTTCCAACCTGATATTTCTCCTAGATCTGGAAGGTTATTGTCAAGCCAGTTTCAAAAACTAGATCTGTTAACCAGTTAAGTTTTTTTGCTCACAGAGTAATATGTTTTTGGAATAAGTTGGCAGATCGGATTAAGAACAGCAATAACGTGGATCAGTTTAAGATGAGGTTGGATGAATTCAGAGAAAATAGTAGGAGGAAGAAATTGAGGGGACACTTTTAGGAGTTGTCAAATGAAATATTTAACAGAATTTGATTTGGATATCGATACTGTATTAAGAGTTTAATTTGTTTTTTGGGTGTTATTGACAGTTGAATTGAGAAGATAGTTAAAGGGGAGATGCCCAAGGAGGCATAACAAATAAATAATAATAATAATATTATAGAAGTTTATGTTAAAAAATTTTTTACCTACAAATATATATGTTCAGGATGAATTTGACACTTTTTGGAAAGGAAATGAAAATAAAGTCCTATCTAGACCAATAGTTGGTGTATTCTCAAAATAAATTCAAAGTGCATCTTTTAGAAAATCTTTTTCTCGATACAAACTCACTTGAAAAAAGCTGCCCTAACATTAACCCACCACAATCTCCAAGCGGAACCTGAAGCACAGCTTGATCTTGGCAATCCGCTTATACTTGATGCCGCAGATGTTATATTATGAGGGGCCCCGTGTGCCTGGAAGTGTGTAGGTCTACTAGTTTTTATTATGAGAAGGGTATCAACAGCGATCACGACCAGGCGACGAGAGAAAATGTAAGGTAACTTTTTTGTGCGTAACATTTTGGGTCCTAACCTGTAAAACAGAAAGAACTAAAAATCGAAAGATATGCCTAACGATACACTGTTTAATGAACTATGTTTAAAATCCGTAATTTGAAATGTTTAAAGAGCAGCTGTTTTAACGAGAATTAATGTGTAATAGGTTGACAGTTTAAAGGCTTAAAATCGCCCTAAGAAAATGTCGCTTGAAAGTGCCTTACAGAAAGTGTTAAAAAAAGATTGAAACCGCTTAATAATCTTCTCATAAACTTTCGTATTGTTTTCGATTACGAGAAGATTAATTAACAAGCGTTATGTAACAAATGCCTTTTTGGGACCGTAACCAATTGTTTAATTGGTTTAAGAGAACTGCCGCGGTCCAGGCAGGAGTAGTGACTATGTAACAAATCTTTTTTGGTGCCACGCCCCTTTGAGGGGCTATGTAACACAGACAGTACGGTTGGTATCTTTTTCAACAACACCCTACAACTAATAGTCTGTGTGTTGCAATCAGGCGAGTAGGGAGAGAGGTCAGATATTAGGACTGGTGAAGTCTTGGGACTTCTTAGACAACCACTTCTGTGTATAAATAATAATAATAAAAAACAGGAAAATGCTTTTGTTTTTGAAACCAGACTGGAAAGGAGCTGGAATTTTAAAAATAGCAAAATAAATAAAATCCAGTCATGGCAAACAACAAGATCAACAACAAAAAAAGCAAAACAACTATCTAGTCTTCAAAAATATGCATTTCTGAGTCGTTCAGGAGAAATCAGGTAATTCAAGTTTAATAATGCGAACAAAACATTGCTTATATCAGTTAAAAATACATATATTGACGATTAGTGACCCGTTCAGTCAACGTTGGTACATTGTGCATTAGATAGATAAATAAAAAAAGAAAGAAAAGTAAAAGGTAACGCAAGTTTGTTCCATAACTGTAACTGAATCAAAAAAACACTTTTTGACATGACACGTCCAATTTCCACAGTCAACAGACATAATAGATCCCCTCTCCCTTACTCTCTTTCCCTCTCTCCTTCTTTTCTCTCTCTTTATAACTCCCCTTTCTCTGTCTTTTTCCTCTCTTTCCCCCTCTTTTTCCATCTCTCTCCTCTTTCTTTCTATCTCTTTCCCTCTTATTTATTTACATCATTTTATTCTTATCACAACTTATCTTATCATTCGCCCTCCCACCATCTAAGATATTCATGTACAAACATTCATGGTCCTCAGAGTTATATATATATATATATATATATATATATATATATATATATATATATATATATATATAGAGAGAGATATATATATATATATATATATATATATATATATAGAGAGAGAGATAGAAGAAAAAAGAGTGATAAATATGCGACGATTGTCCAAATTTATTTCAAATTTCAATTGTTCAATGCAAGGTGTATTCAGTAATAAACTAGTGTTTATTATTCTTTCCTTAAGCCAAGGCTTTTCAAAGATCGAAATCTTATCATCAGAGGAGAAATACAGATGGATAAGTTGGCTTATTATATATACGTGTCGTTGAAGACCACAGAGTTTTCTCTCTTCGCTATCGTTCTAGAGGAATGGCCCACGATACAACTTTAGGTGCCATACTCCACCAATTAACACCAGAAAACCGACGAATGACTCTCCGCGTGGAGACATTAACAAGAAAGATAGCGAAGAGAGAAAACTCTGTGGTCTTCAACAACGCGTGTATAATAAATGACTTGCTGCTGAAATATACATACATATATATATATATATATATAACATTGAATAAAAAATTTAAAGATAAATGATGTTTCTTTAAATAATAATCTATCGTGGTAATAGAAAGCTCAATATATTCCATAGAGCAATAAATTTAGAAAGTAAATGATGAAAATAAAAGTTGTACACTTACAATATTTATTAAATCATCAGAAGTTCCAAAACAAGGGGGGATCTCATTATCCTTAATCCATGGATTTTCAAAGAAAAATTCTTTTCAGCAGAGGATAAAAATCAGTAATGTAAGTATTACCGGTAACATTTTTTCATCATTCATATATATATATATATATATATATATATATATATATATATAAGTCATCCACATACAGACTGTTTCGCTGTTTCACAGCTTATCAGTGCGGCTAGACTAGATCGAAATGCAATCTTACTACCTAGCTCTACTCACATATTGAGCACTGCTAAAGTAAACACTGAAAATCTATACATAGTATATTATATCTCCTTATAATATTATATGTGTATACATGAAATAATAATTATATATATATATATATATATTCTTCAACATTCATTTTTATTCTCCAACAAGTACGGACGTCCACCCAGTAGTGGCCATTATTTTATTTTATTTTTCCTCCCAATATGTCTACCCTACATGTATCTGTACTTGCATGACATTTTTTCTCTATATTATCATCCTGATGAAGTCTTATAAATAAAGACGAAACGTTGATGTACACATAAAAAACATCCATTTCTTGGTTTTCCTTTTTCATTTTCCCATCACGTCGGATTACCTTCATTCTTCTCTTCCCATATATATATATATATATATATATATATATATATATATATATATAGAGAGAGAGATAGATAGATAGATAGATAGATAGATAGATAGATAGATAGATAGATAGATAGATAAGTGATGATAAATTGGATAAAATGCAGTATCTATTAAATCATCAATTATTCAAAACAAGGGTTATATAAAAAAAAAAGTTCATTCCTTAATCCATGGATTTTCAAAGATGCAGTCTTATTGTCAAAAGAAATTCGACAATTAAGTCAGTAAAATTTACATTTGAAAATATATTTTAAAAAATGTAGAAGATATAAAAGCAAAGAAAATCACTGTTGAAAAGGTGTAAATAGGTGTTATAAACAAATCCGAGGATTCAGAGCATGAGGTAAGTCCAGGGGTATGGGTTAAGGTACTCTAGACATCCAGGGTTGTAGAAAGATCCATTCAAGGAGATGGAGGTATTCAGGTCTAGGAGAAAGTTCGTTTTCAGTTAGATGAGTGCCCCCAATAAAAAAAAATACATACAAAAGTATCTGTCCTGAAGGAATTGGTAAAAAGTTGATAAAAATCAAAATTGTATCAACTTTTAAAACTTTTTAGAAGCTTTTAACTCAAAACCCAACGTATACAGCAACCAGAAAATTTCAAACTTTCTGTTTCTCATCATTTGTCAATAATTCTCAAGGTATGAATATGAATAAAATTGAACGTACGTACGTGTGTCCAGCTCAATTCTCACTATGAAGAAGAGAAGGTGGGAGGAGAGGAGCAAATAAGAAGGTAATAAAAAAGGGTAGTAGGCAGAGTAGTGGCTGCTGCTGCTGCTGCTGCTGTTTCGAATACTTATAAGAGAGAGGGAGGGAGAGGGAGAGGGAGAGAGTGAGAGAGATTGTTTAATTTAAGGGTTTTGAAGTTTAATGAATAGGAATTGCGAAGCGATAGTGAGCGGGCGAAGCCAGCTAGTTTTTAATAAAACCCAAATCCTCCTTTTGATTTCAAATATTGTCTTGTGAATGAATTCTGTTTTATCATTGATTCGTATTATTGATTATTGTTTTGTATAATTTAATCATTAATTACTATTATTGCTTTATAGCATTTATATCTGATTAGTATCATTGATTATTGATTGGTATCATTTACCGTTAATTAGTATCATTGATCAGGACCATTCATACCACTTCTGATATTATTCATTTTCACTTATCCTCCCAAATGTCTACTAGATCCCTCTTGCTCTTTTCATTCCTAGGGAGTAAGTAAGGAAACTATATAAAGGATGTTTTGGAAAATCAAATGCATAACTTCGGAATTGTGTTCTATATGCATAAAGAGGCTCTTCAGTGTGGCTAGACAGGCAAGTGCTTCAAGCCAGGATCGAAGCTCGACCCTCTAGTTGAGAGTCGGCAATTCTAACCATTCGCCTCCCTCAAGAGTATACAAAATCTCAATGCTTATATAAACATAATGTTTATAATAGAACATGTTAAAATGGAAAGGATACGCTAAGAATGTTGGAGCATTTGCTTCTAATGTTATTTTTACATACTTTTAATTTTGAATAAGTTTTTTAAAAATGGTTTTAGAACTTCTGACAAGCTATCGCTCTATCCCCACGGCCACCGGAAATTATCGCGTGATTAAGGGGAAATTAAGTTCTATTTGTTACCAGAGAAAGCGGGCAGCAGACAGAAGACTATCGAAATATTATGAAAACAACAGCAAGTGTAGGGAAGAAATTCTGACAAATTCACCAAAAAGCAGTTTTTATTCGCATACAATTGTTTCGGCCTACCTCAATATATATATATATATATATATATATAAATAAAGAAGGAAAGATGAAGATAAAAAATTGCACAAAATTACATAAAATTACATAAAATTGATAAAAATTTTATCACATCGAAAGTTCAGATGGATTAAGGATTAGTGTAACTCCTTGCATCTGAACTTTCGATGTAATAAAATTTGTATCAATTTTAGGTAATTTTATGTAATTTTGTGCAATTTTTTATCTTCATCTTTCCTTCTTTAAATTGATTGCTCTACTCAACGTATTGAGCTTTACTTTATCATGATAGATCACTTTAACGGTACTCCACTTATCGTTAATTCTATTATATATATATATATATATATATATATATATATATATATATATATATATATATATATATATGATTATTTTTATTTACACAGACATGTACAAAATCTGCAACACTGGCATGTCGATGTTATCGATCAACAGCTATTGTAAACTGAGATCTCATCAGGAAGAGTTAGAATCCGATCTTAACCAAATATGATCTACGGTTAAGATCGGATTCTAACTCTGCCTGATGAGATCTCAGTTTATAATAGCTGTTGATCGATAACATCGACATGCCAGTGTCGCAGATTTTGTACATGTCTGTGTAAATAAAAATAATCATATATAAAAGCTCTATTTGATATTGAGCACTTTTTTATAAACTCGGTTGAAATTCTTTGGATTACTACCCTGTGGATGTTTTACCTGGATTATTATTATTATTATTATTATTATTATTATTATTATTATAATATATATATATATATATATATATATATATATATATATATATATATATATATATATATATTATATAATGAAATAATAAAATAAGGTGTCAATCAAATTTTATTAAAATTCAAAGTTCAAGCAAAGTATCTTAACGTCCTTAGCTCATGAGTTTTCAAAGATAAATCTTCTCCTCAGAGGACCATTACTGTAGTGACATCACTACAGGCAATAAAATTACACTTTGAAAATATATAAAAATATATACAACAATACATAAAAATACATAACATCAACTATATCAACCCAAAAACATACTTTTTGTTGAATCTGTACAATCCATCCCGGTCATAGAGTTTAAAAGACATAATTAGGAAATATATCCAGAAGTCCAGAAGGCTGAAAGAAAATTAATCCAGGTAATGAGTGAAAGTCCAAAAACTAAAAATTCAGAGAATTGAAAAAAATAGTCCAACCGTGAGATGCGCCAACAATCGATGAAGTGAAGAGTATCCAATGTTTATGTTAGTCCGATAAATAAATCAAATCAAATAATATTGAAACAGAGATGAAATGCATGTTAATATGATAGATAAACATGCATTCACTTCACTAATCTCCATGTTTCCTTGACTATTTAGGGTGTTACAGCTATACTAGCCATTAGATATCCACTGGTATTTTCATTTACACTGTATAAAAGGTCAACAATATATTTTTTTTATTTATCTAAAATTCCTGTTGTGTTCATCTTTTCTGTACGTATATAATGATATGAGGATGATAGATATATCTTGTGGAGAATTGATAAAAGAAAGAATCAGGGTGATATGATTTTTTTTCCCCTACAAAGAAAAAAAATGTCTTACATTGAACAAAAAGTAGACAGGCAGAATTTTCTGTGAAACTTAGGTTGAGCCATTCCAATGGGTGTTTTTGAAACAGGCCAATTCCTTGGGTTTTTGGCTTGGGGCAAAGTGTAGTATCTGTTCTGATACTGCACTTCATCTATTCTGTCCTCGGTCGGTGTGGGAGAGATCCTTCTAGACTTAGGCTATTTTTAATTTTTTGTCCCTATCCAAAGTGGCCCTTTTTGGGGAGCTGCATTTTCTCGACATTAAAAACCGACGTTGTGTCTAACTCTGCCCTTGTGAAGAGGCAAGTAAATAGAAACTAGTTACATCGCATGTCGGACTAAAAACACTGACCAAGTTTGAACGGTGATTTTTATTTAAGCAAACAATTTTTTTGCTGTTTTCTTTTTTACAAAAACAATATTCGTAATTCATAAAGTACATCCTTTGCCTTAGGCATGAAGCCCGAATCGTTTTGGGGGAAAATGGGGCTGGGAGGTCGATGGTCTTTACAATTGGTCAAATACTTTTGTGCTTACCCTATGCTAGACACTCACCAAAATACCACATTCACTCTGTGGCTTGATATCACTTAGATGATCCCCAATTTGTTCAAAAAGATTTTATTTGCCAAGGTTGAATGGTGATAGTTGTGTTTTAATTTCGAACAGTGATTTCCCCAAAGTGTGGAAGTGTTTTTTTTATGTCGAGCGCCTTTAGCAAGAATTTTCTCCTGTGAATCTGAGAAAAATCCATTAGTGGTTCGGGATGATTTGTCGCGCTCTATTTGTTTGTTCCTGTGCGAATTACTCGCGGTTCTTCCATCAAGAGAAACACTCTTTTTCTTCTTTCGTTTCACATTTTCTGTTCCTCTTTTTCTTAACAACCTTTCATTTTACCCCAACCACACTTAGTTCTAATCCAACAACCCTTACCCTAACCCCAACCACACTTTGTTCTAATGAACTACAGGAATGTTTTTCACAGTGACATTGATTCAGTGGCAATAAACATGGAAATATTTACAAAATTGAGGGGATTTTTTCATCATCATCATCATCATCATCATCACTATATTGCATCTCATAAATGGAGAGTAAATCATTGGTTAATAGAAACGAATATGAAGTTTGGTGGAAATGAGGGGAATAAAATCAAAGAGTTGGACACTGTTTTACTATAAAAAAGATCTTGAAATGTAAATCCATCCATTTAGCCTGATACTGTCCATCAGGAATGAAAGATAAACGTTTCTGTGTACCTCACTTGCCATAAGTATATATATATATATATATATATATATATATATATATATATATATGTATATATTTATATATAATATTAAATTAGATAAGCGATGTATCGTTTAATAATAATCTATCGTGATAATATAAAGCTCAATATATTGAATAGAGCAATCAATTCTAGAGATGAAAGATGAGAATAAAAAAATTGTATAGATACAATATTTATTAAGACATCAGAAGTTCAAAGCAAGGGGGAGTGTCACAAGTTAGTTGAAAAAACAAAGAAAGTGCTCGATCGGCATTTCTACAGGAGCTAATATAAATTATTTTATTTAAAAACTATACATTATAGCGTCTGATGCAAGTGATAATGAATGATATACAAAAGTGGATATACAGAGGGTTTGCAAACACATGTATCCACAGAACTTATCTCGTCCGAATAAATGTTCTGTTAACATGTGCACTCGTTATCACCTAGAATTTAATGGTAAAAGGCTATTGCGAGAACGCAAAGTATTTTGCAACAGTGATTAAAAGAAACCGAGTGTACTAGAAATCCTGGGAGACTCATTTTCACTCAGACTCCAGGGAACACCACCTGTTTTTGCCAGTTAGCGATCAAGGAGGATGGAAAGACCGAGAAGGGAGAGCATTACCCAGACCCCTATTGAAAGGTTGCGGAGAGTACTGGGAGGGCTTATTGTTGCACGAATCCCAGAGAAGGCCATTGGTTGTTGGCAGCGAGAAATCGATGGTAACCAGCTGTTGCGATAATGAAAAATCATTTGCAATGCTTGTCAAAAGAGGTGGAGAGTACTGAAAATCAGGGTAAATTTGTCGTCACTCAGACTCCAGGAAACACCACTGGTTATTGTCACTGAGCAATAACTGATGATAACCTATGTGAGTTAATAATAATAATAATAATAATAATAATAATAATACTAATACTACTACTAATAATAATAATAATAAATTATATAACAAAAACATAAAAATAGGAATAAATATGTGAAAAGAACTTTTTGTAAGATACTCAGGACCCTTCATGAACTGGACCAACTTTAACTATAGATAGAATTCTAACTAGTAATATTTTTATACAAAATTAGGTAACTTTTTGATACCCCATACCAGTCGAGGATACGTCCTTGACAATCATCCCGACAGAGAATAGGTCACTGTGGTTTCTTCTGGCCCTGCTCTGTCGAGCTGAGAAATTTGTCCTATGTAGACCTGGGGGTGCATCCTCCCAGGCTTTATCTTCTCTTAGAGAAGGGGTTGGTTTATTGCCAATCGCCTGGGAATGCCGACGGGGCTGCTCAGGTATTTTTTGTAGTCCAGAATGCGATAATCCTAGTCACTGGCTTCTCAAAACCTCACTTGACCGTTGTGTCTAACCTCCAAAGAGATAAATGAAATCAACAAAACATACGAACTTGTTCATCTCTTGTTGTCTCGTTACGTTCATCTAATTTCCTAGTCACAGTTGTTGGCTCTTTTAGTCATGGAAGGAAGGCTTTGCGACAGTCGTCTGGGGGTTTTCTAGTAAAGCAGTCGACTGTTAATCAACATTAAATGTAGTATTGAAAATGACAAAAAAAAAGCAAGATCCCATAGCATTTGAGTCTATATAGGCTTGCTTATGTGACTCCTAAGGAAGCAGTGATTAAGTATACCATTTGGCCAATCCATGCGACCCTTAAAGGGAGAAGCAATCAAAACAATATTGAACAATCTATGCGTGTTTTATAAATTTCAATAGCATTTAACCGGAAGTAGGTAAGCAGCACTTCCTGTGTAACTGAAGTAAAGTCATTCTGAGTCATTTTAAAAAAATGAGCTCCATATATTCATTCACTGATAATATGGATGCTAATATTAAAAAACTGACCAAGTTTGAATGGTGCCAGTTGTATTGAAACTTTGTGAGTTCACCGAGTGAGATAGTGGTCTTATGATGAGCGTGTTTAGACAAGACTGTTTTCCCTGTGAATCCGAGAAAAGTCCATTAGTGGTTCGGGATAATTTGTCGCACTCTATTTGTTTGTTTCTGTGTGGATTACCTGCGGTTCTTCAATTGAGACAAACATTCTTTCTTTTCTCTTTTGGTTTCTCATTTGTTTTTCTTCTCTACCGTCAGTAATAGACTTTTATTTTGCGACAAAATATTAAGAAAATTAAGGAGGACACGTGATTATTTTGTTTAAATCTCTTTTTTTTTTTACCCTAAACAAAGCATACTGCCACCAAGACGTAAGGGGCTACTGTGATAAGTGACATATTTATAGGGAGGGTGAGGAGCTGGGCAGCGAGATGCTTGTTCACATTACATTTAAATTTCTGCATGTTGGTACAGTCGGGGAAACAGGGAGCAGGAAAGGAATTCCAAAGATAAACGGTCTGAGGAAAGAAGAAAATCTTCAGACCTCTAGGCACCTCAAGAGTGCTAGTCGGGTGGATGGGAGGTATTTTCGTTGAGGGGGGGGGGTACAAATGTTAATCACATCGATTAATTACATTTACTTTTTTAATATTGAGTCACCACTTATCAAAAACCAAAAGTCGCTGGAGGATAAAAGTGGATGGATTGTCAGTTGAATGATAATGAATATTAGGAGAAGATTTAAAATTACGAATAGAATGAATACAATTCAATTACTTTTCTGTAGACGGTTTATAACAATCATTTGTTGACATTGGAGATTTGAAGGCGATTATATTGACGTCTGCAGGGAAGCAGCCCTGCAGCAATGTGTTCCATAGATGGAAAGAAATTCTGTTTATGAAAATTCCACTTGATGCTTAGGAACACGAAGGAAGCAAGGAGAGTCCGTTGCAGTTGTGTTAGATAGACAAGTTCTTCCTGTGAATGCCTTACAAGACAGAACCAGAAATTGAAGCTCAGTCGCGCACCTTCCATAAAAGCAGAGAAAGACTAACAACGTATCTTCTGTGAGTATTGATTTACTCCTCTCCAGGAGGTTAGGCACAAGGCCAGTTTTTATCTTACTCCCACAAGGTAAGATGTGACCCAAGGTCGGGTCGGGAAAGTGGAGTTTGAAAAGCCAGCGCCCGAGAAGCTGAGCATTCTGGCCATTCAAAATTGCCTGGGCAGCCCCATCGGCATTCCCTGGTAGGGGCGCCTCAGACAGTAAGCAATAAACTTACTCCTCCCCAAAGAGGGGAGGTGAAGCCTGGGAGGGTGGACCTTCTAGAACTGCACAGGACAGACCCATAGACCGGCGTAAATCAAGTACCAAAGGCCAAGACAATACCAGTCTATAGGGTGCAGTATTCATCGGAACAGATACTACACTTTGATCTTAGCCAAAGGGGCTGTAGAGAACAGAAGAGACTTTTATTTATCTACCTCCCACAAGGTAAGATGTGACACAAGGTCGGGAAAGTGGGATTAGATAAGCCAGCGCTCGAGAAGTGAGCACTCTGGCCATTTAAAAATTGCCTGGGCAGCCCCGTCGGCATTCCCTGGTAGAGGCGCCTCAGGCAGTAAGCAATAAACTTACTCCTCCCCAAAGAGGGGAGGCAAAGCCTGGGAGGGTGCACCTCCTAGAACTGCACAGGACAGACCCATAGACTGGCGTAAATCAAGCCCCGAAGGCCAAGACAATACCAGTCTACGGGGTGCAGTATCCATCGGAACAGATACTACACTTTGATCTTAGCCAAAGGGGCTGTAGAGAACAGAAGAGACTATTCCGTTAGATTGCAAAGTCAATTATGTACTCTGAAAAGGCAAGAAAGTACTCTAAGCCAGTAGTTCTCAACTCGGGGGGGGGGGGGGGTCATGAGCACCTCACATAGTATGCAAAGCTTGCAAAGAGGGATTGAGATGGTGGACTAAAGGTTTACAGAAAGGTTTAACATTTGGTGTGCCAATGGTTTGGAGGGAGCAGAAAAACCATCATGATGACTGTTACTTTTGTTGTGTCAATTTTAAAGATGTAAATATGAACGGTGTAAATTTGAACGGTGCAAATTTGAACGGTGCAAATTTGAAAGGTGTAAACATAATTGTTCCTAAAAAAAACATGATCTTGATATACAACCTATGATACATTATAAGTAGTGTTTACTGTTGGAGGGAAGGTATGAGCTGATGCCACTAGATAAAAGGAAATGGCAAGATTTTATCGCTTTAATTTGAGGAAATAGAAATTCATACAGTTTAAATTTCATGAAAATACATTAAATAAAAATGAAATAATTCAATTGCCGGTACACCAAAAAATCTGACCTGATGAGAAAAAATGGACCGTATTTTTGGATTCAGCGTATTCAAATTATCCGAAATCCCTTATTAGCTTCATGACAGCAAAATATGCGTTGACCAGTGTAATCTATTAAATATAATGGCACTAAAGAATGGAAATCGTAATAAAATCAAAGAAAAGTCATAATTGTTAATGAAATTGATTGGTTACAAGGATGATTTCTGGAGTTACGTTCATCCTTTCTAGATGTAGATTAAGTTAATCTGATTAACCAATTAACTAAATATCAATGTCTCGAAGAAGAAAAAAAGGGTATCTTATTATAGAAAAAAGGGTATTTATTATAGAAAATTTGGGGCATCTTTTACGAGGCTCAGCAGAGTAAAAACGCTAAAAAAACAAATATACAACAAATAAAAGTAACTGTCGTCGATAAAAGTTAATTTAAAACTGTCCTGTGATATTTGTTTGTATTTTTAAACCGTTCCAACTGCTATTTATTAGAAATCAATAGTTTTCTCACACGAACTTGCAAATACAAAATGGCGCTTGCTCGTAAGAGAGTAAGCACAAGACGCCATTTTGTCTAGAAAAAAGTACGAGTTAAAAATGAACAAGAATTTTTTTTTTACATCTAATAAAAACCCACTTATAGTACGTAAAAATACAAACAAATATCATAGGTAAGTAGACAAATATCTCTTCTCGACGTAGGTTAAACTCACTTGTTGCATATTTATTTTTATAACCCCGTTCTCGTTAGTTTTTTGGACCCTGTTCGCGCCTCTGCTGAGCGTCGTAACATATACCCGAAAAAAAACCATTTGATTACTTATTTTTCTAAAAGAAATAATTTAAAATAAAAATACAAATCTTTTCCTTTCAGCAAGTTTTAATTATAAACTTTTACATGAAAAAGATTTTGACTTTTAAAAAATTATGACCGGAGAGACGACAGTCTATTGCTGTTGTGAATTCGAAATAGCGGCACGCTGACTCAGAGTCGAATGTTTTTCTGGAGTGCCAAAAAATGTCTTACCTTGTACCGGAAGTAGGTTGGCAGCCTTTTCTGTGAAACTGATGTAAAGTCATTCCATGTCAATTTCATAGAATGACCCCCCTCCCTATATGTTTATCGACTCTTATATCACATGTCATCATAAAAAAAACGTTGCATAGTTTTAATGGGACTGGCTGCATTTTCACTTCGAAGTATGAGTTCACTGAACAATGAAGTAGCTGTATGCTGATCAAGTTTGGGCAAGAACTTTTCTCCTGCGAATCTAAGAGGAGTCCGTTAGTGGTTCGGGATAATTTGTCGTGCTCTATTTGTTTGTTCCTGTGTGAATTTACCTGCGGTTCTTCCATTGAAAGAAACACCTTTTTTTTCTTCTTTTTGGTTTCACATTTTCTTTTCGTCTCTTTTTTAACAAACTAATTCAAATGTTGATGAACTACACGGATGATTTTTTTTTTCACAGTGACTTTTATTCATTCTAAATAGAGATACTTGTTGGGGTATCTTTTACAATAATCTGCAGACTGAAAACGCTCAAAAAACAAATATACAACAAATAAAAGTAACTGTAGGCGATAAAAGTTATTTTCAAACTTACCTGTGGCATTTGTTTGTATTTTTAACCCGTTCGAAGTGCTATTTATTAGAAATTAAATTATTCGTCACACCAACATCGCAAAATCCAAGATGGCGATCGTAGGGGGGTATGTAAGAGAATAATGACCGGCCGCCATTTTCTTTTTGTGCACAAAAAAAACAAGAATTTTTTTTTTACATCTAATAAAAACCCATGTATACTACGTAAAAATACAAACAAATATCATAGCTACGTAGGAAAATATCTATTCTCGACGTAGGTCGCCTTTACTTGTTGCATATTTAGGTTTTTAAACACTTTCTCGTTCGCTTTTTTTTTTACCCCGTTCACGACTCTTCGGAGTAAAGTAAAAGATACCCTACTTGTTGTTGTAAAGCCGATGGCAATAAACAAGAAAATGGTAACAAAATACAGGAAATTCCTCATCATCATCAGTATAATAATAATAATAATAATAATAATAATAATAATAATAATAATAATAATAATAATAATAATAATAATAATAATAGTATTATTATTATCAGTATTATTATTAGTAGTAGTAGTATTATAAGCATTATAAAATTATTATAATTATCAGTAGTAGTATTAGTATAATTATTAGCATCATTAGTAGTAGAATTATTATTATTATTATTATTATTATTATTATAGGAGTTCTCACACAGGTCATCAGTGATTGCTCACCGATAACCGGTGGTATTCCCTGGAGTCTGAGTGACAACAAGTCTCCCCAGATTTCCAGTATTCTCCACCTCTTTTCGATAGCCACCGCAAATAATTTTGCAGTATCACAACAGCCGTTTACCATTTGATTTCTCGCTGGTAAAGACCATTGGTCTTCTCTGGGATTTGGGTGGCAATAAGCCTCCCCAAGGTTCCAGCAGTCTCTGCACTTCCACTGGAGGTCTGGTTTGTGCTGTCCCTCCTCGGTCTTCTCATTCTCCTTGACCCTATGCAAATATTTTGTGTGGTGTCAGCCTAGGCTGGTACCATTTATTTATTTTTTTTTATTTTTATTTTTTTTTTAATTTAAAAATTTTTTTAACAATATTTTTTATTTATTTAAAAAAAATTTTTTTTAGGGGGGAAGGAGGTGATTATTTTTATTTTATTTTTTTGGGGGGGATTATTATTATTATTATTATTATTATTATTATTATCAATCCACTATGAGTTCTCATCAGTGATTGCTCACTGACATCTTTAAAATGGAACTGTAATGGGATCGGATTGATACGAATTATTAAAATGCAATAAAAACACTTTAAGAGCCTTTACAACACACAAAAAATAGGCAGGTAGGTAGAAAAGTAACTTTATTGACTTTGGTAACAGTTATTTGTTGATTTTTTTTTTCACGCATATTTTACTGTTGGTTATTCTTGACAATCGCCCCGATTTTTCGTTTATTCCTTTCGTTATGATGAATTCATGTTTATGCTAACGCAAAGTCAAATCTCAACATCGGTGTATATCAAATAACACCATGACAATCATTTTTTTGTTACAATAGTAAAATCCATTTTAAGATACATCGTGGTTGAAACTTGAAACTAGAGTTCTCTCCCCCTTATTTGACTCTCCTCAAATTAAAGATAATTTTTTTTCGGACCTTGGCCTTTTGGCTAAGATCAAAGTGTAGTATCTGTTCCGATGGATACTGCACCCCATAGACTGGTATTGTCTTGGCCTTCGGGGCTTGACTTAGCCGGTCAATTGGTCGGTCCTGTGCAGTTCTAGGAGGTCCACCCTCCCAGGCTTTGCGTCCCCTCTTTGGGGAGGAGTAAGTTTATTGCTTACTGTCTGAGGCGCCCCTACCGGGGAATGCCGACAGGGCTGCCCAGGCAATTTTTAAATGGCCAGAGTGCTCACCTCTCGGACGCTGGCTTTTCAAACCCCACTTTCCCGACCCGACCTTGGGTCACATCATACTTGTGGGAGTAGGATAAAAACTGGCCTTGTGCCTAACTCCTGGAGAGGAGTAAATCAATACAGTCCACAAGCACCAATTAATAAATACTGAAAATTTAATTAATTTAATTTATTAATTAATTTCATTTATTTAATTTCATTCATTTAAGGAATAGTTTTGATATATTAAAGAGATTTTTATATAAAATAAATACTTTATACAATATACAAACATTTATTTATTAATTAATAAATACTGAAAATGTCATTAAGATCGGAGAACTCTCTGAATTTGGGTGGATTTTTGGCACTTCTGCATTTCAACCGTCACTGGGACTTAATAATTGAAGAGTTCCATTCATTCCACCGAGTCAACCGGAGATGAAAAAAAACAATGTTGACTGTTTGTTGGATTTTCGTTTTAAATTATAAATTTTCGTTTGAAAAGATCACTGTTGACTATTTTGATAAAATTTTAATTCATACAATAAAAAAAATCACTCACTGACTATTCATTTTAATGATAAATTTTCGTTTTAAAAGATCACTGTTGACTATTTTGATAAAATTTTAATTCATACAATAAAAAAAATCACTCACTGACTATTCATTTTAATGATAAATTTTCATTTTAAAAATCACTGTTGACTATTTTGATAAAATTTTAATTCATACAATAAAAAAAACACATTTTTATTATTTTTATAAATTTTGGTAAATTTATAGAAGTGCACCTTTCGTATTTCGACCCCTAAAAAAAAGTATCCTACTTTTTGGGGCAAATTACATGTAAATAGCCTCAACAAATATCCGCTATGAAAAAAATTATGAAAATTTCTCTATTCTTGTTTTTTGATGAAAAAAAAAAAATGACTCAATACTGGTCACCCCCTGAAGAAGGAATTTTATTCCGTAATCGATAGGATTAATGTAAGAAAAAAAAAAATTAATCTTGTATTGCTAATTTGGCTTATATTTCAATTTTATTAACTTTCCATGCAATACTTTAAAACTTGAACGATAAACACACACATTACTTGACAGCGTGCCAACGCATCTCTCGTTCGACACCGGTTTTTGAATCCTACCCGCCATTTCATTACAGCACGGCGATGACGTCGTACCATCAAAGACGTTTATCAAATTAACAAAGAAATAAGTTTCTTTATTCTTGTTTTTTGATGAAAAAAAAAATGACTCAATACTGGTCACCCCTGAAGAAGGAATTTTATTCAGTAATCGATAGGATTAATGTAAGAAAAAAAAAAAAAAAATTAATCTTGTATTGCTAATTTGGCTTATATTTCAATTTTATTAACTTTTCATGCAATACTTTAAAACTTGAACGATAAACACACACACACACATGTAAAAGACTGATAATAATGTAGGCTTGAAACAATTGTCAGAGAAAGAAAGAGAGAGTCAACAGATGACGATTAGAACGGAGGTGACGCCGCCGTTACTGACATATAGCGTTGCCACGAACGGGTGACGGAATTAATTACAAACCGGAAGTAATTTTATGTCGCTTAGGAATTAGAAATCTCGTAATTCTTGATGATAAAATGAAATAAAACTTCTTTTTTTTTTTTTTAATTCGTACAATATAATTTTGCAAATGAAAGAAATAAAATGAGATTTATTAGTTGAATAACAAATAAAATTGATAAATTAAGTCCAAGTTGTAATTAATTCCGAACCCCCCACGAACGATACTTTTAATTTTCACTGCGTGTCCGTAGATTCATACTAACGCTGTGAGTATTGAAAGCAGCTGGAATTACGAACATTTAAAATAAATAAATAAAATACAAAAAAGCCAGAAAATTTTTACTTTATACTTACAATATATGTGCGTCCCCCTCATCTCTATGATAGGGTTCTTATTCGGTCGATCGGTTGACTTGTATTGTCGTAAGTTGGAATTTCATCGCGAGACGCGCAGAATATATAAACGCGGTTCGGTGCTATTTTACTTATAGGCCGATCAAGTTAATTGTGTTCATGTAAAAGCATTATTTTGTACTTACTCAGTCATATTTTATCTCTCACGCCCCGAAAAAGAATTTTAAAATATCAAGCAGAACTTTAATTAGAACGATTTTTCCATTTCCATAAGGGTTATATGAAATGGCGAGTCTGCGATTTTCGGAGTGGCCGGTTAGCTAACTAAGGGCAGATAAGTGTCCCCTTGTCTATTCTACCGACCGCGCACAGCCCAAAATGTCGGCTCGGGCACAAATACAGGTTGAACATCGAAATGGAAAAATCGTTCTAATTAAAGTTCTGCTTGATATTTTAAAATTCTTTTTCGGGGCGTGAGAGATAAAATGTGACTGAGTAAGTACAAAATAATGCTTTTACATGAACACAATTAACTTGATCGGCCTATAAGTAAAATAGCACCCGCGGTTCTTGTCGAATATGTTGACTATCCGCTCAGCTAAACGAACGCGTCAAAACTTTGCGAAACTCGAAATGCAAAGAACTGGCGACGGCAAACGTGCTTGTCTAAATGCCTCTCTTAATAAAGGATTTTATAGAATTATCGACATTGTTTTTATTTGCTGTTTAGTGTTTCCTTGTCCGTGTGTATTTTTGTTTTGAAGGTCGCTTTCATTGTAAATGACGACTGCCTATGCCTGTGGGCAAACAAACAAACTCCATTTCAAAATTCTACTGTCTTTTTCAAAAAAAAAAAAAAAAAAAAAAAAAAAAAAGCCAAAACAAACAAAAACTAAATCATTCTTCAAGGAAAACAAATCGCAGAATGTCATGAACATTATGCCACGTACGTGTGTGACGTTTAAATTTTATTTTTTTAAATTGTTAAAAGTTCAAAGGTAAAAAAAAAAAAAAAAAAGTGGAAGACATTTCTAACTCTCCATTATTCTCAACACTCAAACGTTTCATTCATTATAATCGCAGACCCCCCCCCCCCCCAAAAAAAAAAAGATGTACTCTAGGGCTCGGAGTTAATAATAATAATAATTATCATCATTGAATTCCTCATAAATATTACGGATTTTATTAGTCTACTTCTGACGATCGGATGTTCCGTGAAACTGCAGTAAAGATAAGACACATTTATTACTTTTTATTTTTTTATCTAAAGTTCTATCTGAAAAGATATTGAGCCTTTTGTGTACGTAAGGTCTTCTGTTTTGATTTGATTCTGTTCTGAATTTGATATTTTTGCGTATTAGAAATTATTCGAATTGATTTTTGTGCCCCCCCCCCCCAAAAAAAAAACTTAATGCTATATAAATATATATAGGTAGAAGGATGAAAAGGAATTAGAAAAGCGACGGAGGCAGATCTTTTTTCAAGTTGCAGACATAAACGTAAATTTAAGTATAGCAACCATACTAATCCCCCCCCCCCCCCCCGACACCCCTCCCCCAGTTGATTAACTACCCTCCCCCCCCCTACATCTCGGATTTATTCTCTGATAGTTTTGATCCCTTTTTGTTCTATAACTCTGCATAAATCTTCCTCATTCCTGTAACTTTTCTCTTAATTTAAAAAATTACCCATTAATTCCGTTAGCTTTACAATCCCTGTAGCTTTTGTACCTCTCTCTCAGTACCCCATAAATCATTGTACTCAACCTCCTTAATCGTATAACCTTTATATGATATCAATTCTTTTTCCTGTACTTCCTTTAATACACTCGTTCGCTTCTCATCAATATATCCAACCTCTTAATCCTCCCTTTCAACTTGATAACTAACCCACCACAATTGCATTAGACCTCAACCCTCTTATTTACTTGATGATTCACCTTATCTACCTTTAACCCCTTTGCTCACTTCGATATCGAACTGCTCACCGCTTTCTCTTTTCACTCTAATCACAGTTCACCCCCTGTTAAACTTCTAAATAATGTTTCTTCCCACTCTCAATAGCCTCGATTATTCCCCCCTCGATTACTTCTCCCCTCGTTCACTTCTCTCTGACCCTGTTGAATCAAGACCCCCACCCTCAATCTACATCTCTTAAACCCCATAATATTAGGGGTGGGACGTAATGGGTGAAAATTTCAGATTCATGCGAGTAGTATTTTTTTGTGTTCATTTATGCATAAATAATACTAAACAATCAAACATTTTGAAAATTTTGCAAAATTCAGAAGGTGCAGGCCAAAAATAGCCGTTAGGGCTCCACGGGACTCAAAATCCATCATTTTTTGGTGAAAAAGTGGTTTCATGCGACATTGCAGGTCCTAAAACATCCTCAAAAGCTATGAATGGATATAGATGGTTAAATCTGATATAGTACAGCAATTTAGGACCATTTTCAGGCTGTGAAAGAGTTTTCATGACACCGGATTTCTATGCAGTCGGACACTTGCTTGCATTCGGGCAGCTTTTTGCCTTGTATTTTTCCCCCACAATCTTTATTTTACTTTTTCAAATTTTAAATCTTGGCCTTTGTCAACTTATCTATCCCAGCAATTTCCTCTGATGATAAGATTTTGATCTTTGAAAAGCCTGGCTTAAGGAAAAAATTAATTGAATAAATTGTTTTTTTGCGGAATATATCTTGCATTGATCAACTGAATTGAAAAAAGATCCGGCATTTGCTTTTCTAATTCCTTTCCATCCTTCTACCTATCTACCTGCTCTATCCTGGATATTGAGCTGTATACTTTTCACAATAGGTTTTACCTTTCCTAAAAGTTCGCTTTTAGTTCTCCACTTTACATATATATATATATATATATATATATATATATATATATATATATATATATATATATATAGTGTGTGTGTGTGTATAATGATGAATAAATGGTTATCTCTCATTGAGTTATTTTTACGCATTTGTATAATCACCTGAAATCACCTGTGTACCCACTTACACACCCGACCCCAAATGTGCAAATGTGATTCGTAATTATTTTCTGCATTGCCGTGTTTTTTCCCCTTTCTCTCTGTTAGGTCGATCGTTATCCAACCATATACAATTAAGCAGAGTACACACTTCATTACCCCTTTCTTCTCTGCTGTACACTTTTCTTAACTCTCTTTATAATTACCATAATTACTTTGGCACACTACAGCTACTACTGCTATTACTATGAGTAATATTAGTTGAATCAATACTACTACTACTACTACTACTACTACTACTGTTATAGGTGTCTAAATTGCAGTGCTGCACTTATCAATAACCGTACTGATGAAATTTGTATGCGTCTTTCTGTCCGATCACTACCGAACTTTGTGTAACAGGTGACAATGAAGGATGAAGTGGTGGCAGGAGGGGGGAATAGGCGGAGGCTGATGTATTAGACATAAAATATTAATACTTCAGCGAATACTCCTACCACATTATAATATTACTCCTGTTACTACTACTACTACTACTACTACTACTTATAACAATGATACACACTTTGAAGTCAAAACTTTTGGTTAGAATTCCACCAAATATTTGCATGAAGCACTCTTAGTATATACGTGTGACGTTGAGGGCCAAATTCTACTACTACTACTACTACTAATAATAATAATAATTATGATAAGATTAGTATGTGTCTATGCGCCTCTTTGTCCATCTGTCTGATCACTACTAAACACAATTTAACAGGTGATAATGAAGGGCAAATGGGACGAAGCGTGTTGGGAAGAGGGGGAAGGGATATTAAGAAGTTTGGGACAACCCTGAGCAGACGAAGAAGTGTCATGGAGGTACGAACAGTTGTTTTAACAGTTGTCATGGTTATTGATACTTTGGCACGTTATATCCTGGTGTGCTTGCAATGCAGCCATGCGCATTTTGAGCATAACATCAAACAACGATAAAACAAAGACTGTTGGACATTCATGGCTGAAACTTGGTGGACAAGTCAGGCATAGACTGAAGTTTATTTCTACTAAATATGGTTGGATTGCCGAAAGAATGGTGAATTTATTTTATGGTTACATCGATGACATTTTGGAGAGGGTGTGGATCATCATCATCATCATCATCATCATCACCATCATCGCCATCATCACCATTGCCATCATCATCGTCATCATCATCATCATTGCCATCATTATCGTCGTCATCAGCATCATCATCATTGTCATCATCATGGCATGCATTGGACGGCTTTAGGAAATTGACTTACAAACTAATCTATCTATATCTAGGTTTTTATTTATCATCTCTTCAGACCATCCTTATAACTTCTTCCCATATTTTCCTTGGCTTCATCTGTGAACTGAACCTGCTACCTTAACTGTTCTACATCTACTAACACAAGAACTGGCATTCATTCTTTCAACATCAAAGTCTCCTGTTCTGCACACACATCTCCCTATATTGTCCAGATTTAATCTTCCTCTGAGCTCATCAGATCTAAGCTTAAAGACTCACATTACACATCCATCGTATCATTCTAATATAATTTCTCTCCATGCAACGCATGTCTTCAACCCACACTGTCCAGATTTCACCCTGTAAAATTATAACACTAATAATAGTGTGCACCATTTAGTCTATAATAAGAATATTCTTTATGACTATTATCTATTACATACAAGAAAGTCATAATTCGATCTGGCTAAAAGTCACAAACTACACAAGATATGCTTACTAACCTTAAATCATTGTGTTCAGTGTAACTTTGAACTGTTTATGGTATTCATTCCTTTGGTATCACCAGAGACCAAATTAGTGCCGAACGATGTGGTCAACAAAATATTGCATTTTTTTTTATCATTCTTACATGTAGTCGTTTCAAAAACGAACACTGAAATTAGGTCAAACAGCAGTCAGTCAACTTTCATTTTTCTTTCTTTCTATTATATTGAACCAATTGCCAAAGAGAGGGGGAACCCGGTGGTGTAGAAAAGAGGCAGTTGGAGGGAAAGGTAGAGAGAGAGGTGGGTGGGGTGGGAGTGGAGGTAAAATGATTGTGTTACACATTTTACCCCTTTTCGGACACCGGCGCGTAGCATAACTCGCACCCCTCTCCGATTTGAAATTGACTAAATGTTTAGTTTTCACTTTTTTTCCCTTCAGTGATTTTTTATGTTGTTATTGTTCATCATCATCATCATCATCATCATCATCATCATCATCATCATCATCATCATCATCATCATTAATAATAATGATAATAATAATATGATTACTGTTATTATTATAATCTATAATCATCATCATCATCATCCTTCTTCTCTTTCTTCTCTGTCTTCTTCTTCTTCTTCTTCTTCTTCTTCTTCTTCGTTTTCTCATTATTCTTTCCATTTCTTATTCTTCTTCCCTTTTCTTCTCCTTCTTCTTATTATTCTTCGTTTTCTCATTATTCTTCCCTTTTCTTCTTTTTCTTCTTTTCTTTCTTCTTTTTTCTTCATTTTCTCATTATTCTTTCTTCTTCTCTTCTTCTTCTTCTTCTTCTTCTCTTTCTTCTTCTTTTTCTTCTTCTTCTTCTTCTTCTTCGTTTCTTCTTTGTTTTCTCATTATTCTTTTTTCTTTTTCTTCTTCGTTTTCTCATTATTCTTTTTTCTTCTTCTTCTTCTTCTTCTTCTTTTACATTCGATTTACTTATTGATTTATCTTTCAACTCAAAAGCCGGTTTTGCACCAAACATTCGATTACTTTTTTCTGACCCTCTTACAAATAATAATTAGAAAAAATAATTCATTTACAAATACTATTATTCCGGTAACCATCTATCTGACAACCTATGATAACTACCCCTCCCCAACCACCCCCCATTCCCAAAAAATAATTGAGATTCTACTTTTTTTTTCGACATTACTTGCAGACAGCCTGAAAAAATTAGCAGTAAAAATAGTAATAAAATAAAATATATTTTCAGAATTTAAAGTGGGGGATAAGGTTCACAAATAAATTTAACTGAAACCGAGCAAGGTCACCAGGTGGTAATGATCAGCTACTTACGAACCAGATAGAAGACATATTGCCAAATAGGTATTTTAAGGGGAACTACATTTTGTGTGTGTATGTTTAGAGGTGGTCTATTCCGACAGTGGGGGTAGTGACATGTAGAACAGTTGAAGTAATGAGCCAAGTTATCAGGGGAAGGCCAAAGAAATATGGAAGGAAGTGATAAGTATGGATTTGAGAGAAAGAGAGATAAATAAAGACCTGACCAGAGATAGGTTAGTTTGGAAGTCAATCTTTAAAAGTGGTCCCACATGCTAGCACGTAAAGCTGATGTTAAACTTAATATGATGATGATTAATTAACCCTAACCCAAAAGGGTTGATATGCCATAAAACAGAAACCAAAAGCTATTAATACATTCTGTAGAATATGTATTGGCTTTCAGTATTAAATCATCATATCGTCATCATATTCGGTTTAACGCAGTTTATGCAATGCCAACCAGACAACCTTTCTTAGCACTCTATCAAAAGCTTTCTCCGATTCCTTAAAAGCAAAATACAGGTTGTTCTTACCATTTGTCTTCAAATAAATATAGCACCAGTGGTATATTGCCCAGGCATAAAAACAAACTGCATTTCATCTATTCTTTTTATTTGCTGCGCAATTATTCTTTCAAATACTTCTGCACTTCTGATTTGCAAATGCTTCAGCATCATGAGCGTGCCATGATCAGTTGAATGTGTATTGATTTACTCCTCTCCAGGAGTTAGGCACAAGGCCAGTTTTTATCTTACTCCCACAAGTAAGATGTGACACAAGGTCGGGTCGGGAAAGTGGGGTTTAAAAATTGCCTGGGCAGCCCCGTCGACATTCTCCGGTAGAGGCGCCTCAGACAGTAAGCAATAAACTTACTCCTCCCCAAAGAGGGGAGACAAAGCCTGGGAAGGTGGACCTCCCAGAACTGCACAGAACAGACCCATTGACCGGCGTAAATCAAGACCCGAAGGTCAAGACAACACCAGTATGGGATGCAGTATCCATCGGAACAGATACTACACTTTGATCTTAGCCAAAAGGCCAAGAACCAGTCAATGTGTAGCAGCAAACTAGAGTAAAGAATCCCTTCAGCCGCGTTCTATCAGAAACTTTTTGGCGCTTGGCGTCTCAGGTGGTTTGGCCATGTACGGCGTGCCATCTCCTGCATCAACTCAATAACACGCATGGATAACCAAGTATATATGTGTGTGTGTGTATATATATATATATATATATATATATATATATATATATATATATAGAGAGAGAGAGAGAGAGAGAGAGAGAGAGAGAGAGAAGGGGGTTGTGTAGCATCAGTGCAGTTTCAACGAGAGAAAAAAGTATATTTAAAGAATTGTGGTTACCAACGCTAGTAAAAAAAACTTTTTAAATAATTATTTATTATCTTATCATTTTAACATTTGAAGTTTTTTAAATATAATTTCATAACGCGTTTCGAGCATTTATCGTTTATCCATTATGCTCTCTTCAGATGTAAATTCCATTTGATAAAAGTGTTTCATTTGAGAAAACGTTTCATTTTTCTTTCATTTAAAAGTGTCTGTTCCATTTGACAGAAAAAAATGTTTGTTCCGTTTGACAGAAAAATTTTTTTTTTTATCTCAACAAGATAGCATTTTTTTCTGTCAAACGGAACAAACATTTTTTCTGTCAAATGGAAATTATATTTATTTTCAACTAAAAATATTCTTCATAAACAAAGAAAATCAATGTCTAACCACCCAAGAAATATGACTGGGGCTCCATCGGTTTACGCGTGAGCGTTCATTTCTGACGCGCAGCCTAGCAAAAATATGCGACCAGAGGGAGCATATTTTTGCTAGTAAATATAATAACAATAATCCAGGTTAAACATCCACAGGGTAGTAATCCAAAGAATTTCATTTTTTCTATCTATCTACCTATCTATCTTTCTATTTATCTATCTATTTTTTTATTCTACCCTTTTTATTATATCTCTCTCTTTTCACTTTATTTTATTTTATTTTATTTTATATTTTATATTTGGATTATGGGTTTCGATTTTGATTTTAACATTTTGATTCTTAACGGTCCCAACCACGTGATTCCGCAAATTTTGAAATTTTAAATTTCTTTTCTTTTTCTTCTTTTTTTCCCCCATTTCATTCTTTCCAAATATGATCTACGGTTAAGATCGGATTCTAACTCTGCCTGATGAGATCTCAGTTTATAATAACTGTTGATCGATAACATCGACATGCCAGTGTCGCAGATTTTGTACATATCTGTGTAAATAAAAATAATCATATATATATATATATATATATATATATATATATATATATGTATATATGTGTGTATGTGTATATATAGAGGTGTGTATGTTTATATATATATAAACAAAAACGCATGTATGCACGCACACGCACCTGCGTACACAGGCCAAAACTAACACACTTAACAAAATGTGCATTAACTCCACACACGTACGCGCAGATGCTGTGATGACAGAGTCCACAATAAAATCTCAAAGAAACTGACCAAAATGTACTTAATCGCCACACACGAAGATGACTGCAGAGATAAAAAGCACAAACACACATGCTTAAAAAAACCACATAGTTTTGACTAGGAGATGTAAACGATGTAGAAACACACATACACACACGCGCACACGCACGTACACCCACACATGCGCAAAAACGCCAAACTGTTAAAAACAAACCTATTTTTTCAAATGGAAAGAATATCTGAAGAGAGCCAAGATACTTGAAACGCGTTATAAAATTATAAAATGATAAAATTTTGAAAAAAGTTTTTTTTTTTAATTTACAAATGTTGGTAGCCTCACTTCTTTAAATATACATTGTCGCATATATATATATATATATATATATATATATATATATATATATATATATATTTTCCACTTTAAAACACTTTCCTTTGTCATCTCTGCCCGGGAAGTTTCTTTAATGGCGAATATTTTACATCTTAATCTCCTCTGACGCTTGCCTGCATCATCGAATGTACCTCTTATTGGACTTTTTACCCTTTTTGGATTTTCTATTTTCGCCGTACATGAAGTTGTGGCTTCTTGGAATTTAACTTTGAAACTTCTTTCATTACTTCTCGTGCCTCTAACGACCTACCTATCTACATCGTATTCTCTCCGCTGGACTCTTCGACACCGGACTTTTTGGCAATCGGACATTTGCTTGCACCTTGGCACAGTTTTGCCCTACGTTTCTTTCCCTACAACTTTTATTTTATTTCATTTTTTCAAATTTTAAATCTTGGCCATTGCCAACTTATCTATCCCAGCGACTTCCTCTGATGATAAGATTTTGATCGTTGAAAAGCCTGGCTTAAGGAAAATTTAACTTGAATAAATTGCCTTTTTGCGGAATATACCTTGCTTTGAACTTTTGAATTGAATTTTGATTTGGCTTTTGCTTTCTCTAATTCCTTTCCATTCTCCTTCATTTCTACCTGCTCTATCCTGGATATTGAGCTGTATACTCTTCACAATAGGGTTTTACCTTTCCTAAAAGTTCGCTTTTAGTACACCTCTTTATATATATATATATATATATATATATATATATATATATATGCGCTTTATCGTGTTTTGTTATGCACGTTATCCCGTTTTCCAGGCCCGTGGAAAAGTTATCTTGCATAAAACTGGTTGGGGACTGTTGCCTCAATGGATCAAAAAGATTTGTAACTGCAAACACCTTTTATTTTTCCCCACCCCCCCCCAAAAAAAACTGTCGGCAAGCTGCTTATATTATATTCTCCAAAAAGTGTATGTGTAGAGGTGGGTGGGGTGCTTTGACTCACCCACTTCATTGTGAGAGCAAGTTGGGGAGAAGTAGTTCGTTAGAAGTATAATAATGAAATAAGCACCCCTACTCCACCTGCCACCAGCATCAATACCACCATCGCCGCCATCCCATAAGTAAAATAATACATATAAGCTGGAAAACGGATCCCTTTTTTTTTAATTAGCTACTTAGAAATATTTAGGGGTCAGAATGGTAACAATTCAGGCATTAAACAGACAAATAAAAAAATTTTTTAAATGGCATTATGTATTTACTAAGCAGAATAAGTTCATAGTGTTGGGTAGAAAATTATTTTACTATAGAAATGAAATAGGAATTATTTAACTATAGAAATGAAATGAAAATTATTTTACTATAGAAATGAAATGGAAATTATTTTATTATAGAAATGAAATGGGAATTATTTTACTATAGAAATGAAATTGAAATTATTTTACTATAGAAATTAAATGAAAATTATTTTAGTATAGAAATTAAATAAAAATTATTTTACTATAGAAATGTAATGAAAATTATTTTACTATAGAAATTAAATGGAAATTATTTTAGTATAGAAATGAAATGAAAATTATTTTAGTATAGAAATGAAATGAAAATTATTTTATTATAGAAATGAAATGGAAATTATTTTATTATAGAAATGAAATAGAAATTATTTTACTATAGAAATGAAATAGAAATTATTTTAGTATAGAAATGAAGTGAAAATTATTTTACTATAGAAATGAAATGGAAATTATTTTACTATAGAAATGAAGTGAAAATTATTTTACTATAGAAATGAAGTGAAAATTATTTTACTATAGAAATGAAATAGAAATTATTTTACTATAGAAATGTAATGAAAATTATTTTATTATAGAAATGAAATGGAAATTATTTTACTATAGAAATGAAATGGAAATTATTTTACTATAGAAATTAAATGAAAATTATTTTACTATAGAAATGAAATGAAAATTATTTTACTATAGAAATGAAATGGAAATTATTTTAGTATAGAAATTAAATGAAAATTATTTTACTATAGAAATGAAATTAAAATTATTTTATTATAGAAATGAAATGGAAATTATTTTACTATAGAAATTAAATGAAAATTATTTTACTATAGAAATGAAATGAAAATTATTTTACTATAGAAATGAAATGGAAATTATTTTACTATAGAAATGAAATGAAAATTATTTTACTATAGAAATGGAATGAAAATTATTTTACTATAGAAATGAAATGAAAATTATTTTACTATAGAAATGAAATGAAAATTATTTTATTATAGAAATGAAATGGAAATTATTTTAGTATAGAAATTAAATGAAAATTATTTTACTATAGAAATGAAATGAAAATTATTTTACTATAGAAATGAAATGGAAATTATTTTACTATAGAAATTAAATGAAAATTATTTTACTATAGAAATGAAATGAAAATTATTTTATTATAGAAATGAAATGGAAATTATTTTACTATAGAAATGAAATGGAAATTATTTTACTATAGAAATGAAATGAAAATTATTTTACTATAGAAATGAAATGAATTGTACTTATCATTGAACAGTGATGAAAGAAAGACTGTTGGATATTAATGACTGAAATTGGTGGACAAGTCAGACATAGAGTGAAATTTATTTGTATCAAACATGGCTGAATTGTGAATTTTATTAACGATTCCATGGCTGACTTTTTTGAGCGGATGTCAACCTAAACAAAGCAAATATTTATTATATATATATGTGTGTATGTGTGTTTGTTTTTTATCGACAGACAGACTGTTTCGCTGTATCACAGTTCTTTAGTGTGTTTAGACAGGCAAAAGCTTCAAGCTGGGATCGAAACCGGACCGTCTAGTTGACAGTTGGTGTTTCTAATTAATCGGCCTTCAGTTACGAGCCGTGAATAAGTGCAATCTCAGTGTTTATATTAACACTATTAGCTACTACTGAATGCTCTATTTGTTTTCACAAAGAGCTTTGCATTTTCTTCTAATGGTAGTTGGCGATTTCACTTACCACAGTGGTCAACCCAATAATGGGGTTGTAGCGGACATTTGTATATTGCTCTTATTTGCTTATCTATCATCGGATTGATTTAGTCAGTTCAATTCTACCAAGACGTCAAGGTTAAACAAGTATTGACCTCAGTACATTAACTATTATTAAAAACAATGTTGTTTATTGGGGCTTCATTACAAGATTCTAAATTAAAACTTTGATTTGAAATTATTGTTTTTAGTGACTGTGTATATCCTTTGCGCTCAGCTTAATCCAATGAGTATTTATTTACCTCCTCTCCAGGAGTTAGGCACAAGGCCAGTTTTTATTTTACTCCCACAAGTAAGATGTGACCCAAGGTCGGGTCGGGAAAGTGGGGTTTGAAAAGCCAGCGCCCGAGAGGTGAGCACTCTGGCCATTAAAAATTGCCTGGGCAGCCCCGTCGGCATTCCCCGGTAGGGGCGCCTCAGGCAACCAATGAGTAACCGATTAAAAAAAAAAAAATGATTCTGTTGCATTACCTTCCCTCTAGGGGAGGTTTAATGTCTCACAAGTCACAACCAAATAAAATACATGGGTTGTTATCAATGCAATCACAAATCATAATCACACAATTAAATTTTACCTCGTGATGACAAATCTTCCCATGACCGAAGCACTTGAAATTAATGTTTCACAACAGCATGAAGAAATCATCAAATTTGAAGAAAGGACCCTTTATTAAGATATTGGAACTGCCTTCTCTTCTGCCAGTGGAAGAGGGGGGCATTTTCAGCTACAAATATTTGAGGCCTCCTGGCCCCTTAGTTTACTGTAAATCTCTACCCGTGCGGTTTGCTCCGAGATTTCCAACCAACTGACTACTCCTCCTTCACATCCCCAGTCTTTTAGCCATGTTATGTCACGTTCACTTCTGATACACAGGAGGGTGTACACACTAAGGTGACTCCAACTGAACACTTTTTCCCCCGTTATCCTCAACTAACAAAAATTATACTCACCTAATATTTAACAATTGTATTATACAAATATTTTAAATCAGGAGAAAGCGTTTACCAATTACAATTAGAGTTTTGTCTTGTGGTGTCTGTTTTATGGCATATCAACTCTTTTCAAGTTATTTGGATTTCTTGTGTACTAACGAGTCACTGCTTATCAAGGCCCAAAGGCCACTCGAGGATAAGGGTTAATGAGTTTGTCAGGTGGATGGTGTAACAAGGTTAGGGTTAGGGTTAGGGGTTAAAGTAAGGGTTAGGGTTAGGGGTTAGGGTTAGTAACGATGGTTAAAACTGGGCAGAATTTGATTATTTAAGAGGACAGCTGAACAAAAACTTGTTAACATTGGATGTGAAAACTACCATGTTGTAGTCAGCTGGGAAGCAACCCTGTAATATTGTGTTTCACAGACGGGTAGTTCTTAGAAAGAAACTTTGCTCATGAAGTGTTTTCTCACCTACGCAGATAAATAAGTCTAGGTGCCATCGCGCATGCGCCATGCCGCACCACAACTCAACATAACGCAAGATATTGTGTGTGCACACAAACAAAATAGATCTGCCATGTAACTGCTACATAGTTATAAGGCAGTTTCACATTTCTTTGTACACATACCTTGCATCGTACGGCATAATCACGTTGACACATCAGTTCTCATTAGATCACCAAAGTTAAGCGACGTTAAGCCTGGTCAGTACCAGATGGGTGACCATTTGGGAATACCAGGTGATTTATACTTATACAGGTGTGGTGATCTGTATAATATCCAGCCATTAGAAAAGAAACACACGACAAAGTCACAGCACCGTCTCTGGAGGTCGGAATTTGTCAACGTTTCACCTATGCCTACTGCTATAGTATGACTCAAGTCAAGTCCTATTAGATCGTCATGAAACCGAAACAATCAAACTGCAAAGAAAATATTCAATTTTATAGTGATTGTATTTCTGTAGAGTTCGTAATCAACCACTCTCTATTTTGTATTATGTATTCTTATAGTCTGTTTACGCCATCAGCGACGCATTTTTTAATACTTACCAGTGCACTTCCTCTTTCTTTCCTTCCTATATAGAATAAGTTTGCATCATTTTGCGGGTGCAGTGAACGGTGCATGATCATTAGTTTCCTGTTTCTTTTGACCATGTTCAAGATTTCTTCGTCTATCAAGTTCGCGAAGGGTCCAGAGTATCTTACTAATGAGGTTGCCAAAATATTTATTGATTTGATTATGTTTCTACTATTGCATTGTTCTTTTAATCATCTATTTAATCTTTATGACCAGTTTATGTGGCATCAACCGATGCTGGAGCCAAATAATTTTTTGTAGCAAAGACTATCAAATTATGTTGATTATTTATCTGCCCCCAAACCAAAATACATGAAAAAAACTCACTTGAAAAATCCAGGAACCATTGCCGTTATTTTTTACAAGACTTCTTTAACTTCTCTCGTCTTTCTTTTCTCCTGTATTTAAAATAATATGTTTTCCTATTACAGTTAAATGAACTATTTCTCTGATGATCAGAAAAGTTAAACTAAAGACTATATATCTCTTGACTTTGCTGTGAAACGCACGTAAGAAAAAGTATTAAATTTGTATCATCCTTCAGGTGCAGTGAACGGTGCATGATCATTAGTTTCCTGTTTCTTTTGACCATGTTCAAGATTTCATAATATCATATATGGCATAATCACGTTGACACATCAGTTCTCATTAGATCACTGAAGTTAAGAGCGTTAAGCCTGGTCAGTACCAGATGGGTAACCATTTGTGAATACCAGGTGTGGTTATAGGTATACATTTCTAGTCATTAGAAAAAAAAACGCATGACAAAGTCACAGCACCACCTGTGGAGTTGGGAATTTGTCAACGTTTCACCTACGCCTAATGGCATAGGATGACTCAAGTCTAAAAAGACCTTGCGTCATTATTGAACTCGCTAAGATCTTTTCAGCTGCACTGGTTAGGGTTAGGGAAATAAGATAGTGCTGCCTCGCATCATTCACCACCGTTGGGTTGGGGGTTGAGTCAGTTTTGTAGTCCTATCTGGCCGTAGAGTGGACAGGGTACAAAAAAGAATTTCCAACCTATTAGGTTCCGCACTGTCTGCCAAGCTCCTGCCCCTGTCACATCACCGCAGAGTTGCATCTATGTGTCTGCTTTACAAGTACTTCCATGGAATATGCTCCGATGTACTTACTATGCTTGTACCACCTCAACTTAAATATTCCCGACCCACTCAACTAGCAGCAAAATCGCACCCCTGCACTGTAAAGGTCCCTAGGTGTCGGAAGATTTTCTACTCTTGTAGTTTCTTTCCTCGGACCAATTGCCTTTGGAATTCCTTCTCTGCTCCTTGTTTTCCCAACCATACAAACACCAAACATGCAGAAGTCTAAATGTAATGTTAACAAACATCTTGCTGCCCAGCTCCCTACTAAGGCTACTCAGCCCTCCCCTAAAATCTGACTTGTTTAAGAAGAATAAAAGTTTTAAAAAATAAATAAATGAAAATAGCCCATTCGAAGCTGAGGTGAAAATGTTTGTTGATTTCGAATTTACACAAAACTTTTTCAGTTGGAAATTTGAATTAATTATAGGAAACATAGTCCGATTTGTCTTATTTGGATCATTCGGACTACTGTTCTCATCTTGGATGCTATTCTCACAACGTTTCAGCCGATGTAACCTCCGGCCTTCTTCAGGTGCTTCTTTTACCTATTTGATATTATGTTATAAATTTTTGAGATGAGGATTGATAATTTGTATTATTTGGATTATTCGGACTACTGTTCTCATCTTGGATGTTATTCTCACAACGTTTCGGCCGATGTAACCTCCGGCCTTCTTCAGGTGCTTCTTTTACCTATTTGATATTATGTTATGAATTTTTTAGATGAGGATTGATAATTTGTATTATTTGGATTATTCGGACTACTGTTCTCATCTTGGATGTTATTCTCACAACGTTTCGGCCGATGTAACTTCCGACCTTCTTCAAACTCAGAAATCTTTATTTTTAACACGGCAATCTATTCGGAATTTAAAACTGAACCCTTTATTTAATCGACGGGGTAGGTTGTTCTCGTTACGTCAGCCATAATTAAGCAACGAACAATCTACTCCCATAAAGGGTTCAGTTTGAAATTCCAAATAGATTCCCCGTGTTCGAAATAAAGATTCCGAGTTCGACAAGATTCACCTGAAGAAGGTCGGTGATTACATCGGCCGAAACGTTGGGATAATAATATCCAAGATGAAAATAATTGTTGTATTGTGAACCTTAGACAACCAACCCCAGCCCTGCCTCACATGGGCACACCGCGACCTTTGACCGCCATTCTTAAAGGACAGAAAATTATATTGATAAAAAAAAGTGAACTAAAGAATATGAGAAAAGTTATGTGAAAACATAGATTTTTTTTTTTTACTTTTCGGAAAATTGCAAAAAGAAAAACCCAAAAAGAAACCGGCGGCATTCATAATTCATTGGCTAAAAATAGATTTAAGAAAAGTACGATTGATTCATTTTAAGCCGCAAGCATCGATTGTGATCTTTGTCTGAGTTTTTATTCACTCTTTCTTACTCCCTTACTGTTTCTTTTTTTCTGTCCCCTCTCCCCCTTCTCTCTCTGTATATATATATATATATATATATATATATATATATATATATATATATATATATATATATATATATATATATATATATATATATAAGTTATTATATTTCTGTCCTCTTTTTGTCTTTCTATCTCTCTTTTACTGTTTCTTTTTATTCTCGTTTTCTCTTTTTTTCTCTCCTTTTCTCTCTGGTTTTCTTTCTGTTTTCTTTTTCGCTTTCAATTTTATTAGCCTTTTATTCTCTCTCTCTCTCTCTCTCTCTCTCTCTCTCTCTCTCTCTCTCTCTCTCTCTGTAATATTAAAAGTAGAATTAAATTACTTTTATTTCCATCACAAATTATTTCATCTATATTTATAAGAAATCAATTCACTTGTTTTTAAGCTTTAGCGATCATGTTAACGACCTTTCGCTAAATGTTATTGAAACTTATTGGAAACCTATGACTTTATAATCGATATTATTGTTATAATGACGTGAAAAGTTTTTTAGTAGTACACAATTTTAAATTACGTCTATATCCAGATATATAGTAAAAGTTAAGCTATTTTATTTATCTTCCTCCCACAAGGTAAGATGTGACACAAGGTCGGGAAAGTTGGATTTGAAAAGCCAGCGCCCGAGAAGGTGAGCACTCTGGCCGAGCAAAAATAGCCTGGGCAGCCCGGCCGGCATTCCCCGGTAGGGGCGCCTTAGGCAGTAAGCAATAAACTTACTCCTCCCCCCAAAGAGGGGAGGCAAAGCCTGGGAGGGTGCACCTCTTAGAACAGCGCAGGACAAACCCACAAACCGGCGTCATCAAGCCCCGAAGGCCAAGACAACACCGGTCTATGGGGTGTAGTATCCATCGGAACAGATACTACACTTTGATCTTGGCCAAAAGGCCAAGAATGTATTTAGGCAAATACATTCCGCGCGAAGGCCAAGAAGTTAAAATTAGACTATATATTAAAAGTTTATTTCAATAACTATAATTTAGTTACATCGCAAGGGGATTATATAACACAGATCTTTTTTATATACAAAAATGAAATATTCCAAATTTCCAGGATTTAAAAAATAAAATTTTTTTTTTTTTGTATGTAAGTCGCTCCAGACAAGGCATGAAACCACTTGATGTAAGGAGCTATAAAGAAAACTACTACTTCAAGGTCAATAACTAGCCAACAATAAGTGTAAGATGGATAGATTCCCACTCAGAAAACAGCAATTCTTCCCCCTTTGTGAGAAACATCGTTCATGGAATGTGAGGACTAAAGAACAACATAAGAGAAGCGAGAGTTACGAGGCTGCTGAAAATAGACTAAAGTAAACCGAAAGTCCACTTTCTACTCTCCTCTAGTAAATACTGCAGGTTAAATTTAGCTCAATAATTAAGACTCAAACACAATAGAGCTCATATATTACAACTCAGTAGAATACAACATTTACGATATAATTAATATTTTGTAATCATAATCTTTCGAAGCATGATTAAAAATATTAATTACGTCGTAAATTTTGCATACATATACTGAGTTAAAATAATAATAATAACAATAATTAATATTTATTTATTAATATATATGTATAAATTGTATATATATATTATATAGATATAATATATATATTATATAAATATATATATATATATATATAAACTTTAGTGACCGTCGATACTAATCAATTCGTGTTTCAATGCATCCGCGTCTTCTCAAGACTATGTCCAAAAGTAACGATCGGTTTTTAAATCCTCCCAGAAAACCTAAGGTGAAAAGAAGTGAAAAGAATTAAGAGTTCACAGCCAAAAAATTCTGTCAATCAGTTTGGTCTACATCCGGCTGTCATTCTTGGCCTTTTGGCTAAGATCAAAGTGTAGTATTTGTTCCGATGGATACTGCACCCCATAGACTGGTATTGTCTTGGCCTTCGGGGCTTGATTTACGCCGGTCTATGGGTCTGTCCTGTGCAGTTCTAGGAGGTCCACCCTCCCAGGCTTTGCCTCCCCTCTTTGGGGAGGAGTAAGTTTAATGCCGACGGGGCTGCCCAGGCAATTTTTAAACCCCACTTTCCCGACCCGACCTTGGGTCACATCTTACTTGTTGGAGTAAGATAAAAACTGGCCTTGTGCCTAACTCCTGGAGAGGAGTAAATCAATACATCTGGCTGTCAACCCCTCCTCGCTATAGTGTCGTGTGTGTTTTCCCCTTTACCTAATTTAATTATGAAATAAAAATTAAACTTTAATTTGAGTTAAATCACGAAAATATATTTTTTATATATAAAAACAAAACAATTCAAAGGTCATCCCCCACACAACTATGTAAAATCTGAAAAAGATATTTGTATTAGAAACCTTATCTTTCATATCACTAACGATCGAAGGGTGGTACTTCCACTAAACTCTATTATAATTATACGGGTGTGTACAATATTTTTACTATTTGAAATCTACTATATTATAAAATTTAAAAAATATGAAATTATAAATCCTTATACATCATATCACTAACAATCGAAGGGTGGTACTTCCACTAAATGCTATTATAATTATACGAGTGTGTACAATATGTTTCCTACCTGAAGTCAATTACTTTTCTTCATCTTCATAATGTAAATAACTTGAGGACATTCCTAAAATCCTAACTGTATTATTAACTATCAATTTAATTTCTAACCCTAACCCTAACCCTAACCCAACACATTTTATGACTACTTTTACTAGTTCTCTTATAACATGTGTATAAATATTTTTGTTCCAAATTTTTTAAATTATAAAATGATATTATTTTGAATATATATATATATATATATATATATATATATATATAGTCTTGGAAGTTTCTCAACCATTGAAACTATATTTAAAAAAAAAAAAAACCCCCCCAAAAAAACCAAAAAAAAACAAACCTGAAGTCCCAAGTCGTTCAGTGGAAAATCACTCATGTAAGTCAATTTAACTTTTACAGTTATTATATTAGTTTGCTTCTAACATTATTTAAGGGATCATCAGTTGTTTACCATGAACAACTGTTTCGGGAATTTAATATATATATATATATATATATATATATATATATATATATATATATATATATATATATATATATATATATATATATGAAATTAAAAATGGAACAGTGGAAGACCCATAAGCTCAACGTTTCGCCCGATGTGATGCGGGCTTTTTCAAGAGCGGACGAAAAATTGCTAAAAATGACAACAAACGGGAAGGTCATATAATTGGGGAATATATATAGTGGTAGAGTTTAAATGGAGGGAAATATATGCAAATATGTAAAGTGTCAGAAATAAGTATACAAAATGTCAGCATATAATTATACATATATATATATATATATATATATATATATATATATATATATATATATAATATAAATATAGAGGCTAACAAGCCTTCAAAAACCATGTATTAGATGCGAGTAATTAAATCAAAAGAAAAATAAAAATATTTCGAAACATTTAATAAAATATTTCGAAATACCTTCCGTTTTTTTTTTTTTTCTTCATCTTGATTTTTTTTTTTTTTGGCTAATATTTCGCTTGACAAAGACAAGCTTCATCAGAGCCAAGACAAACAAAGGTATAACCTTTTTTTTTTTCCATAATTTACTTCCTGGTGTTGGTGAAGTGTCACGTCCGGTGTTGTGGACTATTGTTGAAAATGTCTTGTTTTATAAAATGAACTTTCCTAATTTATATATATATATATATATATATATATATATATATTTTTAATATATATATATATATGTATATATACATACACCTGCAATTTCAAATGTACGTAGTAGTATAAAAAGGAAGGAGAAACTAAAGAGCAGATAGGGGCCGAAAGGAAAACCAATTTAATATTCAGGGAAATCATCCAGTGTCTAGACGTATCTTATTTTCATTTAAACCCTACCACTATAAATATTCCCCAATTATATGACCTTCCCATCTGTTGTCATTTATAGTAATTTTTCGTCCGCTCTTGAAAAAGCCCACATCACACCGGGCGAAACGTTGAGCTTATGGGTCTTCCACTGTTCCATTTTTAATTTCATATATATATATATATATATATATATATATATATATATATATATATATATATGATAATTTTATTTACACAGACCTGTACAAAATCTGCGACACTGGCATGTCGATGTTATCGATCAACAGTTACTATAAACTGAGATCTCATCAGGCAGAGTTAGAATCCGATCTTAACCTCAGATCATATTTGGAGAGAACCCGGTTAAAATTCTCTGGATTACCACCCTGTGGATATTTTTCACCTGGATTATTACCATTATATATATATATATATATATATATATATATATATATTATGTTTATACTTGCATACAGAAAGTGCTCAATATCCTTTCAAGTAGAGCTTTATGTTTCAGAATTTTTTAGATGAAGATTGATAACTGATATTATTTGGATTATTCGAACTACTGTTCTCATCTCGGATGTTATTCTTCAAAACGTTTCGGCCGATGTAACCTCTGAGCTTCTTCAGGTTTTTCTCGTCAAACTCGGGAATCTGTATGGAATTTTGAAAGGAAGACTTTATTTAATCCAGGAGGAGGGGGTAGTTTGCTCTCGTTCCTTCAGCCATGACCAGGTAAAAGTCCTAAATACTTCACAATCGTATTCTTAGTATCGCCCGCACTGAGGATTGAACCATCAACCTCCAGAACTGATTATTACTTAGTACTTACTTATAAAGATTCCCAAGTTCGACAAAAGACGTAAGTGAAGAAGGTCGGAGGTTACATCGGCCGAAATGTTGTGAGAATAACACTGAAGATGAAAACAGTGGTCCAAATAATCCAAATCACTATTATTATTATTATTATTATTAGTAGTAGTAGTAGTAGTAGTAGTAGTATTAGTAGTAGTAGTAGTAGTATCATTATTATTATTATTATTATTATTATTATTATTATTATTATTATTATTATTATTATCAGTAGTAGTAGTAGTAGTAGTAGTAGTAGTAAAAGCGGTTATCTTATTAAAGTAAATATATGCACATAATAGTAAATAATAAAAAAAATACAAATAAAAGTAATCAATATAACTTGTGGAACTCTCTTCCTGCTGACTGTTTTTCTTCCTGCTCTTTCTGCTTCTCGTAAAGTCGGTTCTCTCTATCGCTCCAAACACTTTCTCACAGCTGAGGCTATTCTTTATTTCTACAAATCTACTATCAGACCTTATATGGAGTACTGTTATCATATTTGGACTGGTGAATCTCTGTCCCATTTGAGTGTTCTTGATAAGGTGCAAAAACGTATCTGTAATTTGATTGGCTCCACCCTTTCTTCTCTGTACCGTCTCTCTCACTAACATGCTGTTGCTAGTCTCAGTCTTTTCTATCAATACTATTATGACATGTGTTCTTCAGAATTATGTGGTCTATTCCCTGCTTCTTTTGTTCCAGCTCGTTTGACTCGTTGGTCTAGTGGTCTCCATCAATTCGCTGTTTTGATCACTCATTGTAATACAGCTTCCTATTCCAGTAGCTTCTTTCAAAAATTGCAGACTTGTGGAACTCTCTTCCTGCTGACTGTTTTCCTCCTACCTATAACCTTGGTCTTTTACAAGACTAAGGCCAATAGGTATCTCCTGTCTTTGCAATAATAATCTTTTGTTCTTGTTAGCTTCTTACATCAAGTGGCTTCATGCCTTGTCTGGTATGGTGGAGGTTTGAACTCATAACATATGTCCTTACAAGCAGCGATTTTTCTACTGAATTAAGGAATTGGTGTTTATCTTTCATTCGAATTTAAGCATAAAAAGCCAATCTGGTGTTACAGAAGTGACCTAATTAAAGTAATTATCGGTCTATTGTTGAGTATGACATCCAAGCATAACCCTAACCCTAATTCTAACCCTAACCCTAACTCTAATTCTAACTCTAATTCTAACTCTAATTCTAACCCTAACCCTAACCCTAATTCTAACTCTAACCCTAATTCTAACCCTAATGGTTTGGGATTGATTTTTCCTAGGGTCATTGGAATGCCATTATAAAGTATATATGCTCTGAATCTTGTAATATAACTTCATTGAGCTTGCAATTCGAAATATTTCGAGAATTATAAGGAGTATATGCCTAAATATATTTTTTATAAGAACTTACAAATATATATATATATATATAGATAGATATTTATATGTTTTTACAAAGAATATATATTTTTAAAAGAATTATAGTCTTTATAATATCTGAAATGTATCCAATTGTAAGCTCAATGGAGCTATATTACAGGATTCAGAGCATATATATTTATATATATATATACATTATATATACATATATATATATGTATATAAAGTTAATCCGACAAAAGATATAAAGAGGCAACTAATATCCTTAATTAGTGAACATCCGGATAAAACTGAACTCAATATACTGGATAGAGCATTAATAGCTCTTATATATATATATATATATATATATATATATATATATATATATATATATATATATATATATATATATATAATGTAAATATGAAGGTGAGAATTCCGAGGCAGAAGCAATGCAATGTTGAAAACCGGAAGGTGGAATAAGAATGAACAAAAATAAATGACAAGAGACGGTAAATCTCAGATTAATTCATTTATATTTCAAAATTTAAATATAAAGACAGTAAATTGTAAAATGGGCTTACTGTTAAATATTTAAAGGTCCGGAATGGTAGAGACTTTAATCATTTCGAGAGTAACAACCTCTCTTTTTCAAAAAGAAAACAAAATTTGGAGATATAAGATTCAGAAAATGTTCATACTTCATATAAACACAGTAAATACTCTCTGGATTGTTACCCTGTAGATACTAGATACAAACCTTGCTTGGATTACTGTATGTATATATATATATATATATATATATATATATATATATATATATATAAGTAAGGAAAGGAAGTCAACATCTTAGAAGCACGGATTATAATGTATTAAAGTGAAATATTTTGAAAATCAACAATCGTGCAAATTTCTAAATGAAAAATTCATTTATTTAATTTTTTTTTTTTCGAGAATTTTCGTTGTAAAATACAACCTTGTCAAGCGTGACTGTCTTATAGTGTTTTTTTTTTCGAGAATTTTCGTTGTAAACACAACTTTCTCAAGCGAGACTGTCTTATAGTGTTTTTTTTCTTTTTCTTTTCTTCCTCCTCATATTGGTGGTATTAATCCTGAGGGGTCGAAAACACGTCACGATCTTACGACGTTATTTTTTTTTTTTAGTCCTGGCGATGTTGTATACGCTGATTTGGCGCTTTTTTTAAGTAAGGATAGGAAGTCAACATCTTATATATATATATATATATATATATATATATATATATATATATATATATATATATATATATATACAGGGTGATTCATAAGTCACTTAGCTATTTATTTTTGAAATTCTAAAGTTAAAAAATACGGTAATACAAAACAGAAAGTTTATTCAACAAATTCATTTATGGGAGTTTAAAATTACAGCAAATTTTCAAAATTTCCACCTTCGTTCTGCATGCATAGCTCCATTCTTTTTTGCAAGGAATTTACGACTCTTTGTAGCATATTTGATTGATTATGAAATAAATATATATATAGAAACAAATATATAAACGAACAAATTTAAAATAACAAATAGCAGTAATTAGAGAGTAAGATAACAATTATCAAAAGTTCATAGTATGTTTGTGCTTCATATGGTAATCATTTTAAATAGCTAAGTGAAGTGACTTATGAATCACCCTGTATATATATATATATATATATATATATATATATATATATATATATATATGCAAACATTGTTAAAAATAACAGAATTCGCCTGTTTAAATATCTACATTGGTTTTACAAGCACTACCCTATCCCGCCGCCACACCTTGTAAACTCTAGTTCAATTTACCAACATCTACAAAAACATAACTGCCCTCCCCCTGATTTAAGACAAATTTTAGTTAATAACACTAAAATTATACATTCCGAAACCAATTCAAAAAAATTAAAAATACTGGAAGCTATCTACATAAAACCACAACAACCTAAAATTAATAGCATCACATATTAAACCAGTAGTAACATTTTAAAATGTCTTAACGTGATGCGATTTTGTTCTGTGATGCCATCCAGCATTGCTGAATTTAAATTGTCAACGACTTCCTGGAACAATGCGAAAACATTCTCTGCGCATTTCTCTACCGTCTTTTTAAAATTCTCTTCTTTTTCCAGTTTCTTTGTTCATTTGCTTTTGACACCTGAGTATTATTCGATGAAGAATGGAAAACGTTTGTGAAACCTGTGAAACCTATGGAACATTTATTAAGTTTTTTTTTAATTTTAATACAAAAACACCATCAGAAAAATTGTAAAAATAAAAAAGGTATAATTAAATAGACGAATTCTGTAATTTAAAAAAATGTTTGCATTAATGAGAAAATGCTGCCTAAATATCAAAATAGAGCTTTATATATGATAATTTTATTTACACAGACATGTACAAAATCTGCGACACTGGCATGTCGATGTTATCGATCAACAGTTACTATAAACTGAGATCTCATCAGGCAGAGTTAGAATCCGATCTTAACCTCAGATCATATTTGGAGAGATTCTCTCCAAATATGATCTGAGGTTAAGATCGAATTCTAACTCTGCCTGATGAGATCTCAGTTTATAGTAACTGTTGATCGATAACATCGACATGCCAGTGTCGCAGATTTTGTACATGTCTGTGTAAATAAAATTATCATATATAAAGCTCTATTTTGATATTGAGCACTTTTTATAAACCCGGTTAAAATTCTCTGGATTACCACCCTGTGGATATTTTTTACCTGGATTATTACCATTATTATATATATATATATATATATATATATATATATATATATATATATATATATATATATATATATATTAGAAGCTCCTTTAAATAAAATTAAAGGTAAGAGCACTGTTGGAGAGATTAAAAATAGACATTCACCCGAAACTCCAGTGGAAGACTCCGGCTCTGTCGTCAATTACTATCGAACGCCTTTATCTTTACACCTGCAGCTTTCAGTGTTAAATATAACTTTATTTCTCCGTTATCATGTGACAATCTCCCATGACCTATGGGACTAAAGCGAATGCTTACAGATTCAAAGTGTCTCTGTGAACCGAGTTCGTGCCCTGTGACTGTCTGAGATTGTTATTTCCCTGCGCTGATGAGAACCATAAGCTTGAAACGGTGTCGTACGTAGGTAAATATTAAAAAATATAATTTAATATTATATATATATATATAGTAATCATAATCATTCTTTTATATTGCCCCAGGCAACGCCGGGACACGGGTCCTGCTAGTACTTTATATAAACTCATTAAAGATTCTCTGGATTTTTACTCTGGCGATACAAACCTTTGCCTGGATTACTGTATATATAGTGAAGACTCTACTAGAAAGTCCATTATTATTTTTCAAGATTAAAACAAATATCAATTTGGAATATCTTATTTACTTTTTGGGCAAGACTTAATCTCCATTATTGTTTTCAACGTTCTTTCCCACCTTTCATCGGTGTTTCATTATTAATGAAATAAGATAGTATGAGTTCCTAGGACAGATAAGAACTGCTAAATCTATTAATTAACAACTAGATGTGACCTGTTTCTAATTATATATTTATTGTGATCGCGCCTCGTATTTTGAAGGTTGACTTTTTGCTGCCACAACCAAAAACAACTTTCTTTTCTTTCTCCGTGTGCCTAGCATCAGGTGGAATTTCCATGAACAAAGTTTATTTCCAAGAACTTCCTATTCGTGGAACACGTGCCGTAGTATTGCTTCCCTGAAAGCTACAACATGGCCATCTTCAAATGTAATGTCAACAAATACTTGTCACAAACCGTCCCCATAAGTCATTAAATTTTGTTCAATCCATCTCATTTACCCTTATCCTTGAGTGGCTTTTGTTCTTGATAAGTGGTGACTCATTAGGAATAATAATAATAATAATAATAATAATAATAATAATAATAATAATAGGAATATAAGAACAGATATGATTGTGTGGGGATAGTAGTACACTGGGAACTGTGCAAACAACACGCAGACAAATGGTACAAACATAAACCAGGGACCAAATGAAAATCACAAAATCCTCTGGGACATGGAGGTGCAAACAGATAAACTTATACAAGCAATGGATACCGAATGTCATAATAGTCGACAAGAAGGAAAAATCCTACCAAATCGTAGATTTTGCTGTTCCAGCAGACCACAGAGTGAAAATCAAGGAGACGGAAAAACAAAGCAAATACACAGAACTTGGCAGAGAACTGAAAGGAATATGGAGCATGAAGAAAATCAGTATAATACCAATAATCGTAGGAGCACTAGGAACAATCCCAAAACACCTGGAGAAAAGACTGGGAGAAATTGGAATCAAAGTGTGCACTGAGACCATACAAAGGACGGCAATGATCAAAACAGCGGCAATCTTAAGGAAAATCATTGAATGCGGAAACCAACCCGCATAAGCTATGAATGGCAACCAGTCACATAGAAGTTACAAAGAAACAGAAACTGCAAAAAATATCATAAACTGCCCCCCCCCCCCCAAAAAAAAGATTCCACCGGTTTCGACTGACACGACACAAATTAGTCGTAGAGGGTCAAGGCGGATGGGAAGACCTCAACTGAAAGAGTGTGAAGAGTGGTGGGACCTTGGGGAGGCTTATTGCCATCCAAATCCCAGGGGCGATCAATGGTTTGGTATGGTTTGGTAGTTTTGTTTTACGGCATATCAACCCTTTTTGGGTTATTTAATGCCGAATCTGGTCTTGTTTTCTTCTCTTTTTTGTTTCTTTCCCCTTTTAATATCTGTTTCTATTTAACCCATAGTTGGGACCCTAACAGGTACTACCACTCCGGGTCAGGGTGGACCTGGGAGCAATGGTAATTAAGAGGAGGCTCCACATTCCCCAAAGTCCGTAAGCCGGATCTCACCATCGGATGTAGTTTAAGGTCATATCCAGGACCGGGAGTAGGGTAGGAAAAATAAAAATAAAAAAGGGGAGGGAGAAAGGGAGAGGGGCTGTTGTTTTTGTTTTGGGTTTTGTAGAACATAATTAAGTTTTACAAACTAAAAAAAAACAAAAAAAAAACAAAAAAAAACGTCAATGTAGGTGAATTTCGTCTCAGGGAGCCACAGGGCAGCCTGATCTGGTATCACCAGGGCGATCAATGGTCATTGCCAACGAGAAATCAATGGTGGGTGGCTGTTGCGATGCCGCAAGGTCATTTGCGGTGGTGATCGAAAAGAGGTGGAGAGTACTGGAAATATGGGGAGGCTTGTTGTCACTCAGACTCCATCAAATCAAATGTAAAAAGTACAAAAATATAAAAGAAAAATCACTTTATTCATCATCGACACAGTTTTGATATTTAAAAAATCATGAGTCAATTTGTTTATGTTTCTTATGTTTGTTACATATACAATTTGTTTTTACGGAAAATGAAGAAAATGCTTATTTCTTCATATACGATAATACATACAGTCTTAATAAAATCAACTCACATTAACAAGAACATAAAACCAATAAAATATATGTAAAAAGAGGGAAAAATGTAACACATATCTGATAACTGCTAGGAAAATTATGCATTATCAATACTGATTATGTTGTCATGAGAATTGTATAAACATTTTTATTTCATAAATAATATTTTAAGATAATTTCAAAACTTTTAGTGCTGGTTCTTGAATTGCCTTAAGTGAATCAAACAAACAAATAATTTGTGAAAAAAATAGCCGACAATATAAATGCATGCTCTCTTTTCATATTGAAATGATGCATATCAGAAACTGACATGAGATTTTACTTATGATAATTATTTTATCTGAAGGTAGGGGATCAATCACTCAAGTAAAATTAAATTAAAAAGTTTAAATACTTTTTAAGTTTCAATTCTACTATAGAGACTGTTGAACTTTATTGTTCATTTCGCTCTGTATTCGCCTAAATGTTGGATAAAATTGATTTTTCGTCTGGTCTGAAATGGTACTTCTGTCCTAACATAATTTTTTAAATTTCTTTTTAACAAGCTCTTTTTTTGGTTACGTTTTTTTTTTTAGCAAAAACAAGTCTTGTTTGACTATTTAATAATCGTGCTCTGTTCTGTTACTTAAATCTGAAAAAAAAAAAACTAGATTTTACTTTGTTTAGGCGATTACGTGTGAACATCCTGAAAAATCTGGCAAAAAGAAGTAAAAACAAACAATTATTTAAGAATTTAGAAAGGGGATTGTTTTCATATATAAAATTAATGTAAAATGATCCCCTATTTCCGAGCCATTCTAATTTTTTTAGAGCAGTTAACTAAAAGATTTTTACCAATAACCCTAAGTCCTAGTGGCAATGTCTTAGAATCACACATAATTGCCTAAAAAAAGTAGAAACACTACTCGCCATCCCCCCTCAAAAAAACGCATAAGATTTATCTCTCATAGCAAAAAAAAACTGGTTAACTGCCTTAAAATGCTTGAATGGCCCGGAAATAGGGGATCATTTCACATTAAACTTATATGCGGAACTGATCTATCACTCTAAATTCTAGTGCAATTGTTTTTTTTTTCTTTCCGCTAAGTTTTTCACACATAATCGCCCCCAAAAAGTAGAATCTCATTTTTTTTCAATACATAATTTTCCAAGCAGTTATCAGATGTTTTACATTTCCCCCCTTTTTACATATATTTTATTGGTTTTATGTTCTTGTTAATGTAAGTTGATTTTATTAAGACTGTGTATAATATGTATTATCGTATCATGAAGAAATAAGCATTTTTTTCATCGGGTGTAAAAACAAATTTTGTAAAAATTATCAAAATTGTTTCTCTGAACATTATTTTGTTCATAAAGTATTTGATTTTGTAAAATGTTAAATTTGTTTTCTTATTGTATTATTTCATTATATTTTCTGTAATCAAGTGGTCAATATAAACAAATTGACTCATGATTTTTGAAATATCAAAAATGTGTCTAATTCATGGTGAATAAAGTGATTTTTTGTGAATTTAGTTCTTTTATATTTTTGTACTTTTTACATTTGATTTGATGGAAACAAACCAATTATTGTAAGCTACTTTCTAATTATATGTAGAGTTGCTAATTACTGGACATTAATAAGAAATTTGTTACTAAAACTTTTCTCTGTAATTATTATTTAGTAGTAATTTTGGTCTTTACGTGTCCTCTCGCAGTCATGGACCCAGTCGCATGCTTGCCAGGCCTGTATTATGGATCGCCTTGATCTTGTCCCATTAGCACCCATGGTCCTTTTTAAGGACCAGAAAGATAATTAATCATATTTCAGCAACATCTGTATTTTTTAAAGATCCTGTGGCTATTAATTTAGTTCTACATATTTTTTTAAATTTATAACTTACATTAATATAAATATATTGTAATTTAAAAACTAATAATTTTAATCAAAATTACATCCCTTGAAAATTGATGAACATAATATTTCATCAAAATTACCTCCCTTGTATTTTTTAGAGATATCTATAGTTAGTCATAAAAATTGGAGTGTCTTTCAAATAGTACACCTACCGTCTAGTGTATATTGGCAACACTGATGTCTTAGTTTTCACTATACTGTGAACATCTAGAGTGAAAGGATACAATCAGTTTCATCTGTTATCCGATCAAAAAACTTTTGGTAAGTAGTCCTTATAACCAACCCACATTTTTATATATAAACGAAGGCTTTAATTATCCTATAAAGTCAAGTAAATTTTTTAAAGTAATTTTAGTAAAAAATATATTATTTTATTTACAAAAGATTTTTTGGTAATAAATTAAATAAATAAATATGGGCACTAATGGGTTAAAATGCGTAAAGCCTAAATTTTTTGACACGCAGCGACACCAGCCGCACATTAATCCTAACCCTAATCTTAACCCTAATCTTAACCCTAATACTAATCCTAATCCTAACCCTAACACTAACACTAATATTAACTCTAACATTAACCCTAACCCTAACACTACCCCTAACCCTAATCTTAACCCTAATACTAATCCTAATCCTAATACTAACCCTAACACTAATATTAACTCTAACACTACCCCTAACCCTAATCTTAACCCTAATAGTAATCCTAATCCTAATACTAACCCTAACACTAACACTAATATTAACTCTAACACTAACCCTAACCCTAACACTACCCCTAACCCTAATCTTAACCCTAATACTAATCCTAATCCTAATACTTACCCTAACACTAACACTAATATTAACTCTAACCCTAACCCTAACACTACCCTTACCCCTAATCTTAATCTTAACCCTAATCCTAACCCTAATACTAACCCTAACACTAACACTAACCCTAATACTAACTCTAACCCTAATCCTAACACTAACACCAGCTATGTATTAATTACTTATCTTTGGTGATTGGGCGATCTTATTTATTTTTAATGGGTGTTGAAGGTGATAGCATACATGCAAACGAAGTGACTAAACGTATTATTTTACAGATTGGTCAATCTTATTCTTGCTTCAAGACTTTCAGACGTTGGTATCATTTTACCAATTTCTGGGATTGACATATAGCCTAGTGATCATATAATTTCATGACGTCACCCCCCCCCCCCAACCCCCCAACCCCCACCCCCCACCCTAACCCTAACGCAGACCACCACCACCACCACCGCTACTGTCTCTCGCTCAGAAGCCATTTCCAGAAGCATTTGGTAAGCAAAATAAACATTTCGCAAAATTATTTGGAAAAACTAACTTTTATCTATATTTTTATTTTTATTTATTTTCTTTAGGTAAAGGGGGGGGGGGCGGCAGTGTTCTGCTTTGTAGCTCGTACGTAGATGGGATAACATATAACGATATGTCTGTCTGCACACCCATCAGTGTCTGTCTGTCTGTCTCTACCCGATTGCGCTCGCGCGCGTGTGTGTTAAGTTTATGCACGTGTGCTTGTGTGTGTACACAAGTATACATGTCTATTTTTCAGATTACCAATTTTATTCAGTAATCTAGTAGATAACTTGATGGAAACGTGGAAACCAGTATTATTATTCTCACTCACTAGGAGTTCTCACGCAGGCCATCATCGGTGATTGCTCACAGATAATAATCGGTGGTGTTCCCTGAAGTCTGAGTGACAACAAGTCTCTCCAGAGTTCCATTACTCTCCACCTCTTTCGATAACCATGGCAAAAATGATTATGCGTTATCGAAACACCCGCTTACCAGTCATATTATTATTATTATTATTATTATTATTATTATTATTATTATTATTATTATTATTATTATTATTATTATTATTATTATTATTAATCATAGTCATATTATTATTACTCATTATTATTATAAGTCATTAGCGTATTATTATTACTCATAGTCGTATTATTTTTAGTAGTTTTAGTCATAGTCATATTATTATTAGTCATAGTTATATTATTGGTATTATTAGTCATAGTCATATTATTATTATTATTAGTCATAGTCATATTATTATTAGTCATAGTTATATTATTATTAGTCATATTCGTATTATTATTATTATTATTATTATTATTATTATTATTAGTCATAGTCATACAATTATTAGTAATATTCGTATTATTATTAGTAGTAATAGTCATAGTAATATTATTATTATTAGTCATATTATTATTATTAGTCATATTCGTATTATTATTATTATTATTATTCATAGTCATATTACTATTATTATTATTATTATTATTATTATTATTATTATTATTATTATTATTATTATTATTATTATTATTAATCATAGTTATATTATGGGTATTATTAGTCATAGTCGTATTATTATTATTATTAGTCATATTATTATTAGTCATATTCGTATTATTATTATTATTATTATTATTATTATTATTATTATTATTATAGTCATGGTCATACAATTATTAGTAATATTCGTATTATTATTAGTAGTAATAGTCATAGTCATATTATTATTATTAGTCATATTCGTATTATTATTATTATTATTATTATTATTATTCTTATTATTATTATTATTATTCATAGTCATGTTATTATTATTATTATTATTATTATTATTATTATTATTATTATTATTAATCATAGTTATATTATTGGTATTATTAGTCATGGTCGTATTATTATTATTATTATTATTAATCATATTCGTATTATTATTATTAGTCATAGTCATATTATTATTATTAATCATAGTCATACTATTATTAGTCATATGCATATTATTATTATTAGTCATAGTTATATTATTATTATTACTACTATTATTATTATTATTATTATTAGTCATATTCGTATTATTCATATTATTAGAAATGGACTTTGTCTCATATTTCTATAATTCAATCTCATTGACCCTTATTCCTGAGTGGCTTTTTGTCTTGATAAGTTGTGATTCATTATTAAAAAAAAAAAGAAGAAGAATCTAACAGAAAATGATACTGTTATACAGGAAGCTTCTAATATACGCTCCTAACATGGGCGTCAGAGGGCATCATCAATGATGCATTTTGCTTGGGTCATCAGGGAGTTTAGAGTCCTTCAATATCATACTCGCCCTCGCCAAGCCAACCCCATTAGAGATGATGAGTGCTGATAAGCACTCTAGTTTTTTGTAACACAAGAAGACAATGGCATATATTATGGACAAGCATAGACTACATTGCCTCGCACCTGATTGGATATTGCGAAATGGCTAATCAAATGAAATTTTACCGGTTATCTAAGTGGTCCACAGAGAGTTGACACATGATTCACGCAAGAAAAATGTTAAACTCTGCTTTAAAAAATATATGTTCTTTTTGCATTTAATATGTGTGAATTGCTGTAAGATAAATGCAATCCTTTACCTGTATAAGAGTTAGATATGTCCGAAGATGGGGTACTACTGCCACATCTGGGGAGGTGCCGCTCTAAGCAGTCTTTCCTGCCTTGACAGAGTACAAAATCAACTTCACAATCTAGTGGAGGATAATATTTAACCCTAACTCTAAGCCTTCTCTCATAAAAGAGACGTTGCTAGTCTTTCTCTACTCTATCGTTATTTCCATGGTAGGTGCTCGACTGTGTTCTAATTTCTGATTTCCCCCTCTTAAACTTTCACAGCAAAAACTCGTTACAACCACTGCAAATAATTTTCCTTTCTTCCTCTGTGTACCTAAAATCCAATAAAATTCCCCTGAACAGAGTCTTTCCTAGGACTGTTGAACACATTACCATGGTACTGCTTCCCTGCAAATCACAACATGGTCGTCTTCAAGTCCAATGCCAAAAAATATTTGTTGAACCGTCTTCTTTAAATGGTCAACTTTTCTCCATTCAATCCTCTCATGATGTTGTTCGTCGTCTAATCGACAATCTCAGTAACCCTTATCCGGGAATGGCTTTTGGCCTTGATAAGTGGTGACTCAGGAGTTTAAAAAAAAAAACTTTTTAAAAAAACGCAATGGCTTGACAGCAATTTGAACTCAATTTGGTAACTCATCGTCGAATGCAAATAAGTGTAAATTGTTGTTATTTTCACATACTAGCAGGGAGACCCGACGTTGCCCGGGATCAAATGAGGATCACTACTATGTACTTTTTTACTATGCTCATAACACCATATTACTGTATTTGTTTTTACTGCCCCAACCCCCCCGCCTCCCGTTTCGTTCCTGATATGCTTGTGCCACCCAGGATTACATCACAAAATAGTTCTCCCTCTAGAAAATGTACGACTCATACCTACACCCCCTCTAAATTTATTATTACTGGATATTTTTTTACAATCTTTGGCATACTATAGATTAAGCACAAAATTTTCAGATTACAAATTTTTATTATTTGTAAAACATCGAGTGCTTAGAAAGAGCATCTGTTTGTTTGCGTGTTAACTTAACGTGGATAGTTCAATGGTATAGACAGATGACAAGACAGATATTATTTGTTTATTTTACTACTGAATCACTACTTATCAAGGCCAAAAGCCACTTAAGCAAAAGCGTTGATGTGATAGATGGATTGTCAGTTGAATGATGAAGAATATTAAGAGAGGATTGAAACTGATGAACAAAATGAACAAAGTTTGATTACTTATGGACACTGTTTATGACAAATATTTTTTAACAGGATCGACAAAAATGGAGATCTGCGGTGAGGACTGCCATACGTCCAGCTAGCCAGCTGTTTGTGTGTGTGTGGGGGGGGTCACTGGTGTAGACATTTCCTGCAATCCTGCACGATAATCAAAAGACCGATGAAGAAGACATTGTATTTCAAGATGACAATGTTGGAGTTTGCAGGGAATCAGTCCTGTGATAATGTGTTATAAATAGATGACAATGTTGGAGACCCCAGAAAATTTTATGCAGATGATTTAAATTTCATACAAATAAGATATCTTTTAAGTTTTAAGGAGGTTGTGCCCCCATAGCCCCCTTAGGTTATGAGTGCACTTAAAGTTTAGCGAAACCAGTTCTGTTGTCTTTCCCAGCAAATTTTATACAGATGATTTCAATTTCATCAAAATAGGATATATTTGAAGTCTTAAAGAATGCCCCCGCCCCTCCCAGCACTTTTAGGTTAAGACACAATTTAGAGATTCGGGACCACTTCCATTGTCTTCCCCTTAGGTTATGTGTACTTAAAGTTTAGCGGGACCACTTTTATTGTTTTCCTCAGGAAATTTTATACACCTGATTTAAATTTCATACAAATAGGATATATTTTAAGTTCTCAGGATCTTGGCCCTTATGGCTCCCTTAGAGGTGCACTTCCATTGTTCTCCTCAGTAAATTTTACATCATCATCATCATCATCATCATCATCTATATATATATATATATATATATATATATATATATATATATATATATATATATATATATATACAAACTGTTTTACAAACTTTCTCGAAAGATATTTATTTGTAATTTTTTTAGTGAGTCATTTCATTATCAATTGACTTCTATTTTCGATATTAAATACTTTCATATTTCAGACTTGGAATTTTTACTACTCGGATTCTACTGATTACATTCCAATTTCTATCTTATATCTGCTTCATCTATCTGATTCCTTGGATATTTACATGGACACATTATACTTTTTCATTGAAGATTTTTTCGGGGTCATAACTTCTCCTATTTTCAAATATTTACTTAACAATAATTCCAATTTACTGATTCATCCTGATTTTCCTCTGATAAAAAGAGCTTATTTGTAGAAAATCCATGGATTAAGGAAAATAAATTTGTTTTTTCTTGTATTCCTTCTCTGAATTCATTGATGATCTTATAAGTATTGTATTTTTATTCTCATCATTCATTTTCTTATATTATTGCTCCATCTAGTATATCGAGCATTGATTTATCGCGATAGGATATAATATAAAGATATAATATTATTTTTATTGTTTCACTTGTATTCACGTGTGTTAGTATATATATATATATATATATATATATATATATATATATATATATGAAAATATGTTCCTTGTTTTGAACAACTGAAGATTTTGATTTGCTTCCATTTGCAGGTCTAATCAATTTTCATTTATTTACCATATATATATATATATATATATATATATATATATATATATATATCCGTCTCGTCACAGGAAAGTTAGCAAAACTGCCGGATAAAAAAATACTTCTGTCCTTTAGTCCTCACATTTCATGAGCGATGTTTCTGACAAAGGGAGAAGAATTGCCGTTTTCTGGATCGGAATCTATCCGTCTAACACTTATTGTTGGCTAGTTTTTGACCTTGAAGTAGTATTTTCTTTTTCTTTTTAACTCTTTACATCGAGTGGCATAATGCTTTGTCTGGAGCGATTTCCATTTTCCCTCTCTTTTTTTCTTTCTGCTTTCTATGCCGTTTCATACGATTTTTTTCTTTCCTTTTCTCTTTTTAGTGCTTTCACAGATTAGGATCCACGTTAACTTTGACCCCCCCCCCCCGTCGTTAGGGTCAGGGTGGAGGTTAGGGTTAGGGTTTAGGGTTAGGGTCAAAATTAGTGTGGGTCCTAATCTGTGAAAGTACCCTCTTTTTATTAAACTTCCCAGTTTGAGACGTTTTTTTTTCTTTCTTTCTTTCTTTTTTTCCTTTTTCTTAACTTTACCGATTCATAAAATATTAGTGCAAACGCTGGCAAAGGAAATGTTTTCGTCAGTTTCGAAGAAGGTTGTACACGCGTGATGGCTACATAAAACATACGGTGCTTATGGTGATTAGCGGCCATATAAAAAATTATTTTTTTATAAAAACAATATTATATACTTATTTAGCATTACATTCTTACTCACTGTATGAAAAAGTAGAAAAAATTATCCACTAGAACTTTAAGAAGATTTCAAGGGCAGATAACTGAAATCTTCTTAAAAAACAAGATGGAGGCTTACTGAACGAGTTGCTGTTATGATACGCAGAATGGAAAAATACTTGTAATTAAAGTTCTAGTGGATAATTTTTTCTACTTTTTCGTACAGTGAGTAAGAATATAATGCTTAATAAGTATATATTATTGTTTTTATATAAAAATAATTTTTTATATGGCCGCTAATCAGCATAAGCACCAAACATACTTGATACATATATTACGTATGATCAATTTTGATAATTATTATTTTCGTTTATTTTTTTAGAACTGACTCGGTGAAAGCATGCCTGTGGATTCCATTACAGAGAGTTTCATGGATTGCAGTCTCAAAGTAAGTAGCCATTGTTTTTATTTATCTCCCTCCCACGACGGTGGATGTGACACAAGGTTGGAAGGTAGGGAGTGAAAAGCCAGCGTCCAAGAGGCAGATCACTTTGGCCTACAAAAAATGCCTGAGCAGCCCCGTCGGCATTCCCTTGTAGGGCGATAAGCAATAAACTAACGCCTTCCCAAAGCGCAAGAAGGTACAGCCTGGGAAGATGGACCTCCTAGTTCTGCACAGAACTATACCTCAGTCGGACAGAGCAGGGACCCCATCTGTAGGACAAAAAAATTTCAGGTTCCTATGTCTAATGTTTCAAATTTTTTAGATGAAGATATCTTTTATTGTTTCGATTATTCACATTACTATCCTAATTTTGGTTGTTATTTTTTTCACAACGTTTCGGCCGATATGTAACCTCTGACCTTCTTCAGGTGCGTCTTTTTCGAACTCGGGACCCTATATGAAATTTCAACCTGAAACCTTTATTTAATACACGGGGGTAGATTTTTCTTGTTACGTCAGAATTGTTAATTAATTATTATGTTATTCTTAGATAGTATTGCCTGTAGCAAGGATTGAACCTTCACCCACAAGAAAACTATTACTTAGAACTGATTGTTAAACAATGTTTTATCCGTTGTGCCACAGGGCCATGTTTTATAGCTTAAGAATAGTTTGTGGGTATGCACACGTCTTTTTGTTTTTGTTTTGTTTGTCGGGGTGAAACAAGTGCTAGTGTGATTGCTAGAGTTAGGAGTGGATAGAGTAAGTTTTGGGAACTTCTGTCATTACTAACTAGCAGAGCGTTACCACTGTCGACTAATGGAACAGTCTATTAGGCATGTGTACGCAGTGTGATGATGTATAGAAGTGAAACCTGGCCAGTGAGGGTTGAAAACATGGTTGCATAAAAAGAAATTATATGAGAATGCTATGATGGATGTTTGAGGTAAAATCAAATCTGGACAGGTTTAGTTCTGATGACCTCTGAATAAGATTAAATCTGGACAGTATAGGGAGATCTGTGCAGAACAAGAGACCTCGTTGGTAGAGACATGTTGAATAAATGGATGAGAGTTTTGGGGTTAGTAGGTAGAAGAGTAGAGTATCAGATTCCGTTCACAGGGGAAGACCAAGGAAAATATGGGAGGAAAGTGATAAGGATGGAATTGAGACGAAGAGGGATAAATAAATACCTGGGCAGAAATAGGTTAATTTGGAAGTCAATTTCTAAAAGCCATTCAACACATGTCAGCATGTAAAACAGACGTTAAACGGATGATGATGATGATGATGATGATGATGATGATGATGATGATGATGATGATGATGATGATGATGATGATGATGATGATGATGATGATGATGATGATGATGATGATGATGATGATGATGATGATGATGATGATGATGATGATGATGATGATGATGATGATGATGATGATGATGATGATGATGATGATGATGATGATGATGATGATGATGATGATGATGATGATGATGATGATGATGATGATGATGATGATGATGATGATGATGATGATCTTTTTCTTTTTCTTTTTCTTTTTCTTCTTCTTACTTTGAAAACTATAGTATTAGTCATATGTTTTCAGATCATCTCCACTGGACATTTTTTTCAACCACAATGAGGTTAATCTAATCAGTTTTCCATCAGGTGTAAATAATTAACGAATGAAACAGACGATAACAACAGCAACAATGATAATAATAATAATATTAATATATTAATAATGGTCATAATAATAATAATAACAACAGTGGCAGTTGTAGTAATTATAATGGCAGTGATGATCGGATTTAATTATGCTTCTCCTAGGATAATGAAAAAATCAATGATAGTGCAAAAACCTTTTCCTCCCTCCTTCTTCCTGACATCATTATAATTTAAAATAGCTATCAGCAAAATTATAACATTAACAGTTGCAATAATGATAAGCGTCATCGTCATCATTATCATGCCACTTGTTGTTGCAGGTGAGTGATCATTGATAATGACACGTGTAAGAATAATAATGATAATAATAATAATGATAATAATAATGATAATAATAATAATAATAATAATAAGCTCTCCCTCTTCCCTTCCCACCCCCCCCCCCCGAAAAAAAAATGGTGCCGGCCTAGGCTGACTCCAGACAAAATATCTACAGAGGGTCGAGGAGGATGAGAAGACCGACGAGGGACAGCACAAACCAGACCTCCACTGGAAAACTGCGGAGAATTCTGGGACCTTGGGGAGGCTTATTGTCACCCAAATCCCAGAGAAGACCAATGGTTCCTACCAGCGAGAAATCAATGGTAAGCGGTTGTTGCGATACCACAAGGTTATTTGTGGTGGTTATCGAAAAGAGGTGGAGAGTACTGGAAATCTGGGGAGGCTTATTGTCACTCAGACTCCAGGGAACACCGCCGAGTGTTGTTAGTGTGCTAACTAGTGAATACAAATATTAATAATAATAATAAAAACATGGAAGGAACACCACATGAACCCGAGGGAACTGAAACTGCAGGGAATCTCCTACACAGTCCCCACTAAAACACAATGTGATGGCACCAGCCTTGGCTGATACCACACAAAATAGTAATGAAGGGTCAAATAATGCAAAGTATGAAGAGAGAGAGAGAGAGAGAGACAGACAGACAGAGAGAGAGAGGGAGGGGGAGAGAGAGAGTGAGAAAGAGAGAGAGAGGGAGAAAGAGAGAGAGAGAGGGAGAGAGAGAGAGGAAGAAAGAGAGGGAGGGGGGAAGAGAGAGAGAGGGAGGGGGAGAGAGAGAGAGGGAGAAAGAGAGAGAGAGAGACAAAGAGAGAGAGAGTGAGAGACAAAGAGAAAGAGTGAGAGACAAAGAGAGAGAGAGTAAGACAGAGAGAGAGGGAGAGGGAGGGAGATGACTTCAGTTTTCTCTAGCCAACGATTTTAAGACTTGATTATATTAATTGTACCTGATCTGCTTTTAGTCGTTTCTGACTAACAACATCCCATAACTTTGCCGATGACATCATGTGACGCACATGTTTCCTACTTTCGCTTTCTCTATTCAAACACATGTTTATTTACCTCCTCTCCAGGAGGTTAGGCACAAGGCCAGTGTTATCTTACTCCCACAAGGTAAGATGTGACCCAAGGTCGGGTCGGAAAAGTGGGATTTGAAAAGCCAGCACCCGAGAAAGTGAGCACTCTGGCCATTAAAAATTGCCTGGACAGCCCCGTCGGCATTCCCCGGTAGGGGCGTCTCAGGCAGTAAGCAATAAACTTACTCCTCCCCAAAGAGGGGAGGCAAAGCCTGGGAGGGTGGACCTCCTAGAACTGCACAGGACAGACCCATAGACCGGCGGAATCAAGCCCCGAAGGACAAGACGACACCAGTCTATAGAGTGCAGTATCCATCGGAACAGATACTACACTTTGATCTTGGCCTAAAGAACACATGTCAAACTTGTCTTATTGACCCTTGGCAGTTATTTCCAACGGTTGACCTTGAGTAAGGTCAACACAACCTCATATACAATAATGATTCATGTACCAAACATACATTTACAACATGGATAACTATTTGAAGATATTAAGAGATTGAAACATGAAATCTGTTAGTAAAGTGAATGGATTTGGCATTAGATAACCCGAAAAAGGTTGATCTGCCATAAAACAAAACGAATACAAAAAGCGACAACCAGTTATTTTTAAGATCTCAGTCACTCTCCATTCTTCTAAGCCATGTTCTCTGTTAATATGGGTATACGGTTACTTGAAAATTAAATGCCAGATATTGCCACAGCAGGGTTACCCGGCGTTGTCCGGGGCCACTAAAAAAAAAAAAGAAAAAAAAAGAGATTAAAAAGTGTAACATATATCTATTAAACATTCTATCTGTCTACCTCTCTCTATCTGTCCTTCTATCTTTCTCTTTTTCCCCCTCCCCCGTTACCCCCTCCGTCTTTTCAATCCCCTCTTTCTCTTCCGTCCATATAGAGTGAAAAAAAACAAAAACTTAGAAGGCCTCTAGAGCGCTACTATAAGTACCCAAATAAACTTAAGGAGGCCTCCAGAGCACTACTAAAACTAGCCTTTCTGAGTTTCATGCCACCCCCTCGTCCCTTTGAAGAGAAATGATGTTGAGTCATTTCCTGAGGTTTGTTTCTCGAGGAATGAGTCGGTATTTTCTTTCCAAATAAGTAATATATATATATATATATATATATATATATATATATATATATATATATATATATATATTTCCACTGCCAACTTATCTATCTGTATAATTCCTCTGATGATAAGATTTCGATCTTTGAAAAGCCTTGGCTTAAGAAAAGAATAATAAACATAATTTTATTACAGAATATACCTTGCATTGAACAATCGAAGTTTGAAATAAATCTGGACATTCGTACATGCTTTTTCACTCTTCTTTCTTATATATATATATATATATATATATATATATATATATATATATATATATATATATATATATATATATATATATATATATTTACAGATTATGACATTAAGGACGTTTTGGAAGCTAAAATAAATTTAGTATTACATAGTAATAGGGAAAAAAGACGTCTTAATACTTTTTTCGTCTTGAGCGATACAAAAAACAACATGACGCCATGGGCTACATGCACTACTTCCGGTTCCTTTTTGTTCAAATCTGATTATTCTAGCATATTTAAACATTTCAAACGTTTTTTCTTCAGATTACATGCGTAATACTAAATAGATTTTAACTTGAAATGGTTTCTCATTTAATAATATTTAAAAAAAATAAATTTTAAAAACCAACATAAAACGATTTTTATTGCCCATACACAATTTTTTATCGCATTCTGTTTACACCTTCGAACTCATCATTTGCCCACTTCGAGTGGTGTTTGTAGTGGTGTTTGTAGTGGTGTTTGTGGTGGTGGTGGTGGCGGTGATGGTGGTTTACTAGCCTTTCTATTAATATGGATACCAAAGCGGACACCACCTACCTCTGATCGAGAGAGATGCTTTCAGCAGTACTCTGGAGGCTTCTTTATTTTTATTTTTTTCTCTTTACTTAAAATATTGATGGCAAAATTATATAAAGTCGCTTTGAACAGTAACAACATAAAAAAACGTTACTGTGCATGTGGTCAGAAATTAAATTCCATCAAACTTTAACTTTTTGGAAAATTGATATGATGTTTAATGGGAAAAAAACTTTGATAATCTTTCTTGCTTGTTTGCACATTGAATGTTTTAGATGAAGAGAGGAAAAGCTATCTAGACTAAAAGTGGTGGGAGGAAGGGAATAGAGGGAGTAGTATCAGCAACAGCATAAGAGAAGGGAAATGAAGTTGATGTAAATAAATAAATAACGTAAATAAAGAAAAAAATTAAAGGGGAGAAGGGGAGTAAGAGGAAAGAAGAAGTAAAAAAGGAAAGAAGGGGAGAAAAATGTGCGATCTACAAACATTCACCCAAAGGTTCACGGGTTGTCTAGTTTCTTATGTAAATATATAATTTATTGAATAAAACATTAAAAATTACTTAAGATTAAGATTAAGATTTTGATAACGGTTACTTGACTTGATTAGCTGACAGTAATTTTATTCTAATACATACCAGCATGCAAAACGGACGTTAAACTGAAAAAAAAAGGAAGAAATATATTAGGAATGAAGAAAAGGAAAAAAAAGAAGAAAAATAAATATATTAGGAATGAAAAAGAAGAAAAAGAGGAAAAAGAAGAAGAAATATATTAAGAATGAAAAAAGAAGAAATATAGAAAGAATGAAAAAAAGAAGAAGAAATATATTAAGAATAAAGAAAAAGAAGAAATATATTAAGAATGAAGAAGAAGAAGAAGAAGAAGAAGAAGAAGAAGAAGAAATATATTAAAAATATAGAAGAAAAAGAAGAAGAAAAAAAGAGAAAGATATATTAAGAATAAAGAAGGAAAAGAAGAAGAAGAAGAAATATATTAAGAATAAACAAAAAAAGAAGAAATATATTAAGAATGAAGAAGAAGAAGAAGAAGAAGAAATATATTAAAAATATAGAAGAAAAAGAAGAAGAAAAAAGAGAAAGATATATTAAGAATAAAGAAGGAAAAGAAGAAAAAGAAGAAGAAGAATATATTAAGAATAAGCAAAAAAAGAAGAAATATATTAAGAATGAAGAATTAGAACAAGAAGAAAAAGAAGAAGAACAACAACAACAGCAAGAGCAATAACAACAAGAAGAAATATATTAAGAATAAACAAAAACGAAGAAGAAGAGCAACAAGAACGAGAGCAAGAAGAAGAAATATATTAAGAATGAAAAAGAAATATAGAAAGAATGAAAGAGAATATAAGAATGAAAAAAAAAATGGCAATAATTATGAAGAAGAAGAAAAATCGTTGTAATACTACCGGATTACGTTGCTGGTATAAACACATTAACGTGGCTACCGGCGTATTAATACATCAGGTAAATTGCGATCAGTTCCAAGCCTCGGCGAACTGATTATCTAACACGCAGGTACCATTTCGTCTATAATAATAATTTTAAAAAAACAAAACTTTTAAACGAACGTTACTCCTGCCTCCTTGCTTATTATTACAATACTGATGTGAATAAACGTATTCTATGCATTTGATTTATGCCCTTAATGAACATTTGGAAAAGTTTTCATGCATGAATGAAACATACAAGTAGGAGGAAATAGGATTTCGGAAATATTACGGTTGATGAAATATTTTAAAAGATTATAGATATACACAAGAAAAATTATTGGTAAGGCCTGTAAAATAATTAGGTTTCAAAAGTGCCCTGTTTGGTTGTATACCCATCAAAACATTAACTCCATGGCGGTCCTACGTCACAACTGCTGTTGCTGCTGCTATCTTATATCGAAACACACATATAATATATAAAGTAAAGTCATTCTCTTTATAGTTTCTTTGTCATTAATAGCTTTCTCTCTACAAAATCAATATTTTATTCTGGTTTGTCAGTTTTTCATATGGTTCGTTGCAGCATGTTTTTAAGAAGAATGGCATGTATTTTGATTAATTCCTCCAGAAAATACTTTGTCCAGGTCGGAATTATTTTAAAATGCAATGTAATATACAGAGTAAAGTCAGTCTTTTTATTGTTTCTTTGACATCAATAGCTTCCTTTATACAAAATAAATATTTGATTCTGGTTTGTAACTTTTTTATCGTGGATCGTTGCAGCATGTTGTTCATATGAAAAAAATGTAATTTGATTTAATTCCTCTCTGAAAATACTTTTTCCTGATCATATTTATTTTCAAATGGCTTCCATCTTAACAAAAAAAGCGATGTAACTCTGTATAGACGAATACAGAGTTACTTCCCTTTTGTTGGAACCAAAAATAATATTTTGAAAGAAAAGACAAAGCGAAGAAACCCGAAAGAGTTGAAAAACAGAAAAACCTAACAAATCACAAGTAAATAAGCTACCGTACAATGCCGGGTTGGGACAGCGAGTTTAAGTTAATAAACTGTTTAATAAGAACACGTTTTTCTTTTGTTTCCTTCTTAAGACTTGCTGCAACTCCATATTTACTTGCCTTCCTACGAGGGCTGAGTCAAACACATGGTCGGTTTTTAATGAGGAAAATCCAGTTATCCTAAAAAAGGCACCCTGGATTGGAACAAAACTAGTCGTCTACTCAACATCTTGGCCTTTTGGCTAAGATCAAAGTGTAGTATCTGTTCCGATGGATACTGCACCCCGTAAACTAGTATTGTCTTGGCCTTCGGGTCTTGATTTACGCCGGTCAATGGGTCTGTCCTGTGCAGTTCTAGGGGGTCTACCTTCCCAGGCTTTGCCTTCCCCCTTTTGGGGAGGAGTAAGTTAATTGCTTACTGCCTGAGGCGCCCCTACCGGGGAATGCCGACGGGGCTGCCCAGGCAATTTTTAAACCCCACTTTCCCGACCCGACCGTGGGTCACATCTTACTTGTGGGAGTAAAATAAAAACTGGCCTTGTGCCTAACTCCCGGAGAGGAGTAAATCAATACTCAACATATATAATAAAATAATATACGGTAATTGAACTTTTCTACTCTAATAGATCTTGTCTGGGGTGAGGGGCGTCCAGGGTTAGGGGCCCTGAAGTTGACGTTACATTAGTTTCATCATACGGTGATATGTAGGTTTGTTAATATTGTTTAAATTAGTATATTTATAAAGTAAAAATTATTTCGAGTTCAAATAATGATGTTTATAATGATTTCAGCAAAATAGAATGGAATTTAAGTAAAATAGAATGGAATTTTATCCAAATTATTTCGATTTTAAATAGTGATGTATATAATGATTTCAGCAAAATAGAATGGAATTTCAGTAAAATAGAATGGAATTTCATCCAAATTATTTCGATTTTAAATAGTAATGTGTATAATGTTTTCAGCAAAATAGAATGGAATTTCAGCAAAATAAAATGGAATTTCATCCAAATTATTTCGAGTTTAAATAGTGATGTATATAATGATTTCAGCAAAAAAGAATAGAATTTCATCAAAATAGAATGGAATTTTATCCAAATTATTTCGAGTTTAAATAGTGATGTTTATAATGATTTCAGCAAAAAAGAATGGAATTTCAGCAAAATAGAATGGAATTTCATCCAAATTATTTCGAGTTTAAATAGTGATGTATACAATAATTTCAACAAAATAGAATGGAATTTCATCCAAATTATTTCGAGTTTAAATAGTGATGTATATAATGATTTCAGCAAAATAGAATAGAATTTCAGTAAAAATTTTCAACAATGGCGATCAATAATTTATAGTCGTTAGATGTCAATAAATATGACATGTAATTGAGGAGACAGTAGAGGTGTAGTGCCCCCTGTGGACGACTGCATTTCAATTAGTTCACGGAGCGCCTATGATCTGAACACTTTTACACACTCAAACGACAGTTCGACCTTTAGAAGGCATTCTCTCTCTTCCTACAAATGATACTTATGTCTAATATATAAAATTATGTTGACCGGATTTTAAAAGTTGGGCTTAAATAGCATTTAAACTGACAAATAATACTTTAACTTTGATTAGCCAATTTTCACTTGTTATCGTTGTACCATGTTATTAGCGATAAACTAACATACTTTGCTACCATTTATTTTAAAGAAAAACTTAATCTGGTTCCGCAGATTAGAGGTCAGAGATAGGTTACTTAGAAGTTAATTTCTTAAAGCCGTCCAATGCATGCCATCATGTAAAAAAGCATGTATGTATGCATGCATGCATGCATGTATGCATGTATGTATGTATGTATGCATGTATGTATGTATGTATGTATGTATGTATGTATGTATGTATGTATGTATGTATGTATGCATGCATGCATGTATGTATGTATGCATGCATGTATGTATGTATGCATGTATGTATGTATGTATGTATGCATGTATGTATGTATGTATGCATGTATGTATGTATGTATGTATGTATGTATGTATGTATGCATGTATGTATGTATGTATGTATGTATGTATGTATGTATGTATGTATGTATGTATGCATGCATGCATGTATGTATGTATGCATGTATGTATGTATGTATGTATGTATGTATGTATGTATGTCTGCGAAAGGCTCCCAGCACACTGGACAGAAATCTTTAAAGTTGACGCTTTCTGAATCGCCCATCATTCGGACGAAAAATATTGAAAGATTTGAAAAACAAACATCGATTTCGTCATGCCGAACAGACCCAAAACGTGTGACGGGGGTCCCTAAATTCGGTCGCCTTCTGGCAGATCGTATGCTCTGCGCATGCGCACATGCATGAAACACAGCCCAGCTTAAAACTGTGTTTAAGTTACCTATTTTTCGTCAGTTTTCATACTCGCTTGTTTGGTCCGGTGGCTATTGACGAAGGACCAAGACCTAAAGGTTTAGGGTTCGATCTCAACGGACTTCACAATTTTTTTTAACGCTGACCTAAATAAACATCGAAGGGAGTAGGGAAACGACCGGGAAGACAGGCACACTTTTGCCAGGGCAAACAAAGGAGAGCGGGGACGAGGGGGGTGAGGGGCGGGGATGAGGGGCGACCGGTGAAGAGACAGTGTTTGCCCTAGAAAGAGAGAGATTGTTACACTTGTGCCTTCAGAGAGGAATGGGAAAACGGGGCAATGCCGGGGACCCCTGTTGGTCTTTAATAAAGGAAAAAAATAAACAAAGAAACTCATTCTTCCACTGTCAATCACAACTTTTTTTTTTATAACAGCACCTCTCACCACTAGTCATAATGAATTCTTCTTCCACTCCAAAAATACGTAACATCAACAACAACGTTACATTATAATGATATAGTAATTTGAAAATATTGAATGTTCGCTACCAAACTCATCAACTAAAGTTCTGGTACTCATTTTTTTGTATTAGATTTTTTTTTAAACCGAAAAAATATCTTAAATGTTCACTGACTTAAATCCTATTAGATTGTTCTGAAAATACTGGCCGATTTTTATTAACCTGATTGAAAAATAATTTGCAATGTATTTTCCTTTTATCTACGTATTTTTTCTCAGAATATATACGGTATGTGTTTGTTTTCATAGTAATAAACCAATACATGGTAACTGAATCGAGTATTTAAATTTTAAAATTATTCAAATATGCATTAAAATCTTTCTTAAATGTTTCGTGACAATCACATATTTTGTGCACTATTTACTCTTTGTGTAAGTAAACAGGTACGGCTGAGTAATTATTGACCCATCGGCCAATAAGATGTCTTAGCGTATGAATACAATTTGTTGGACTTCTTGTGGCATTCACACAAGTTATTTTCCCCACTTTCAATCAGTTGGAATTTCGAGAACCTGCTAACCAGACGTTCTGTTGCTTCAATTTGCCAGCGATGAAATCTACAAAGATACGTGGCGCCCCAATTTGTAAAGATTGGTTCTTGGCTGCTTTTGATGATTTTTTTTTGTCAAATTCCAAAATAAAAGGTATTTTCTGTTAACCTTCAATGTCGTCATCTACTCATTTCATCTATGAGTCGGATGGACATTCTATCTAATTATTTTGAATATGGAGTCAGATCTATCACAACCAAACTTTAGGTATACCTAGATGACTTCGCCAGATCGCTATCGCTTCGCTAAGTTCTCAGCTTAAAATACTTGAAACAAAACTTTTAAATAATAAACATTTCATTGTTTTAAAACAACGCAACAGACATTTTTGGATTTATTCATATGGAGAGATAAACATTAAGATTTTGGTAATTTTTATACGCATTTATTTATCTGTTGAATATGACCGAAAAGAAAAGAAAAGAAAGAAGAAACCAATGAAGCAGGTCCTCAAAAGAATAGGCCGGAAACGAACACCATAGTTGTGCATAAACAACTTTCATGCCACCATAAGCAAGAAGAAGAAGAACCCATTATCATTTTAATTTCTGAATTCAATTGACTTGCTAAACATTTGTCCACGAAATAAAACAATATTTGTAAACAGAATTATTTGTTACATTAAAATCAAAACATTCGTTGAATTAAAAACCATTAACAAAGTATAGTTAATTAATAAAGCACATCTTTGCACAGAAATATGCAAATTAGTTAACTTTACTACTGAGATCAGACATACATAGACAGTATATAAAACAGAAAGGGTTCTTTCTCGGCCTTTTGGCTAGGAAGAAAGTGTAGTATCTGTTCCGATGGATACTGAACCCTATAGACCGGTGTAGTCTTGTCCCTCGGGGCTTGATTCCTCCGGTTTGTGGGTTTGTCCTGTGCAGTTCTAGGAGGTCCACCCTCCCAGGCTTTGCCTCCCCTCTTTGGGGAGGAGTAAGTTTAATGCTTACTGCCTGAGGCGCCCCTACCGGGGAATGCCGACGGGACTGCCCAGGCAATTTTTAATGGCCAGAGTGCTAACCTTCTCGGGCGCTGGCTTTTCAAATCCCACTCTTCCGACCCGACCTTGGGTCACATCTTACCTCGTGGGAGTAAGATAAAACTGGCCTTGTGCCTAACCTCCTGAGGAGGTAAATAAATTGTGTAAACTTGAATGAAATGAGCCCAACTTTTGTATTCATTCATTTAGATGACAACAGATACTCCTCATCCTATCTTTCATTATAGTTTTTTTAAATTTAAATTTACTTGATTTTATATCAAAGAGAAAACAGAGTAATACATAAATCATTGAAGCTGTAACTAATTTAAGCTGACAGAGAGTCTCTTACATAGCATAGCTCTATGAACAACTGGCCGACGTTGTGTTGTTGATGCAAAACAGCTGTTTGTCTCTCTGAAGTAGATAGTGATGACTAGTTGTAAAGGTGGCCGTAGTGGTGATGTAGCAGCCTGGGTTTCTGTGTCTTCCTCTCTTCTTTTAGCTGTTTGTCTCTTTGACACATAAGTAGTTGGCTCAATGGATAGTAACGTCTATTTGTAAATGTGGCCGTAGTGGTGATGTAGCAGCCTGGGTTTCTGTGTCTTCCTCTCTTCTTTTAGCTGTTCGTCTCTTTGACACATAAGTAGTTGGCTCAATGGATAGTGACGTCTATTTGTAAATGTGGCCGTAGTGGTGATGTAGCAGCCTGGGTTTCTGTGTCTTCCTCTCTTCTTTTAGCTGTTCGTCTCTTTGACACATAAGTAGTTGGCTCAATGGATAGTGACGTCTATTTGTAAATGTGGCCGTAGTGGTGATGTAGCAGCCTGGGTTTCTGTGTCTTCCTCTCTTCTTTTAACTGTTCGTCTCTTTGACACATAAGTAGTTGGCTCAATGGATAGTGACGTCTATTTGTAAATGTGGCCGTAGTGGTGATGTAGCAGCCTGGGTTTCTGTGTCTTCCTCTCTTCTTTTAGCTGTTCGTCTCTTTGACACATAAGTAGTTGGCTCAATGGATAGTGACGTCTATTTGTAAATGTGGCCGTAGTGGTGATGTAGCAGCCTGGGTTTCTGTGTCTTCCTCTCTTCTTTTAACTGTTCGTCTCTTTGACACATAAGTAGTTGGCTCAATGGATAGTGACGTCTATTTGTAAAGGTGGTCGTAGTGGTGATGTATCTGCAAAAGTTTTTCTATCTACCTTTCTCTTTGTAACTGCAATAATGTCTAAAAAAATAAAATATTTGTTCAATGGCATCATGCTTTTTAATGCTTTATTCTCTTATACGTTATGCAAGATTCATTTTTCTCGCTCCCCAAGGGGGGATGGACAAAAACAGAGCTCTGAAAAACAACGTCCGAACAAAGTCAGCTCACAAGCCAAAAGAGATAGATCTTTCTCTCTTCTTTGCCACGTCTCATGTCAGACTTTCTGTCCGTTACGTCATATCCTGACATGTACTTCTAACCTCCAACAACGTCTAATGGAATTTTCCACTTACAAGGAAAATTTCTACTTCTAATTTTACTTTTACACCCTTCTTTTTCTTTTTCCTCTTCTTTTTTTCTTCTTTTTCTTCTTCTTTTCTTTTTTTTCTTCTTTTTCTTCTTCTTTTCTTTTTTTTTCTTCTTCTTCATCCGCTTTTCTGCGAGTGTTACGGACTCTGGGGTGGACAATACTAGGCAACATATCACGCCTGGTCTCCATGCAATCCGATCTAAAAGTTGCATGTAACCAGTCAGGTTGAATGCAATCATATCGCTTCTTACACACTCGACCCAGGTCTTCTTCGATTTACCACGCTCCTTAGTGCCTGGGATATCTAGACACGTTATGGAGTTGATGCAGAAGGTGCCACACTGTACATGCCCAAACAACCTGAGACGTTGAGTACATAACAGCATCTCATCAGTACCAAGTTTCTGATGAATCACAATTGATAGGATCCTTTCCTCCAGTTTGCAGACGCACATCAACTTGATCATGGCACGGCCATTACGCCAAAACCATCGCAGATTAGATCACTCACATCTAAATATTGTTACATGGAGATGCTTGAGCACATCTAAAAAAAAAAATGGAAGAGAAAGAAAAAAGTGTTTAAAAAAAGTAAGAAATATGTGATGAAAACTTGCCCATAATTTACATGCTATTTGCTCCCGGGTAATGCCAATTTTTTGCTGCCTTTTTTTCTTTGGTGGGGTGTGGGGGGGGGGTTCTAATCAATTTCATATAGATCAAAAATGTGTCAGAAAACACAGTTTCCTGCTGCGACTCGTTTATTGTTCCTCAAAATATAGATATGCATAAACAGCAAGATTTCAGAAAGAAAGAAAGAAAAAAAGAAAGAAAGAAAGATTTCAGAAAGAAAGAAAGAAAGAAAGATTTCAGAAAGAAAGAAAGAAAGAAAGACACATCGTCGGAATGTGGAGGTTTATTACAAGACTGTATGAAAGGCCGCCATTGTATATAGCACAAAGTTGCAATGCTTTAACATTTTATTGATTATCCATTTTCATATTTTCAACAGTATTTTGTACGGGAACGTTTTCTTGTCTGGCTGAATGCTATGGGAACTAGAAAGATCCCTTTTATTCCTTTCTGGTGTGGAAACATGCTCAAAACATGACTTTTTATGTAATATTCTCATAACCAGGTACTTATTATTATTATAATAAAAAGAAAGAAAAAAAAAGAAATAACAAAAACAATAATAATAATGATGATAATAATAATAATAATAATAATTAATAATAATGATAATAATAATAATAATAATAATAATAAAAATAAAAAAATAAGAAGAAAAAAAAATAATAATAATAATAATTAATAATAATAAAAAATAATAATAATGATAATAATAATAAAAACTAATAATAATAATAAAAACTAATAATAATAATAATTAATAATAATAATAAAAAAGGAACAACAACAACAACAACAATAATAATAATAATAATAATAATAATAATTATAATAATAGAAAGAACACCATATGAACCCAATGGAACCGCAACTGCAAGAAATCTCATAAACTGCCCCCTCCCCCCCCCCCCAAAAAAAAAAACACACACACAATGTAATGGCACCAGTCTCGTCGGCTGATACCACACAAATGATTGTGGTTAGGGTCAATGATGATTGAAAGATGGAGGAGGAAGATCACCAACCAGACCTCCACTGGAAGGGTGCAGATAGTACGGGAACCTTGGCGGGGCTTATTGTCACCCAAATCCCAAAGAAGACCAATGGTCGTTGCCAGCGAGAAATCAATGGTAAGCAGCTATTGCGATAACACAAAATCATTTTCATTTGTTGGTTATTGGAGGAGGTGGAGAGTACTGGAAATCTGGGGAAACTTGTTGTCACTCAGACTCCAGGGAAGACCACTTGGATTTTCTTTTGTTAATGTGATGGTTTGGTGTCATTCAGTACCACTAGCTTCGTTTCCTCTAAGTTTGCTTTCTTCGTACAGTAATCGTTCATTCGCTAACATACATTTGGGCACATCCTCACTTACTTTGATCGCTGTTACCAACACGTTATCAGAATCTGGGGGGCTAGCCAGGAGATGCACAACTGTTGCAGCAGTTGCTGCATCATCATCATCATCAGCATCATCATCATCATCATCAGCATCATCATCATCATCATCATCATCATCATCATCATCATCAGCAGCAGCAGCAGCAGCAGCAGCAGCATCAGCAGCATCATCATCATCATCATCATCATCATCAGTTTAACGTCCGTTTCACATGCTGGCATGTGTTGGACGGCTTTAAGAAATTGACTTTCAAACTAACTTATCTCTGTCCAGGTCTTTACTTATCCCTCTTTCTCTCAAGTCCATCCTTATCACTTCCTCCCATGCTTCCCTCGCTTTCCCCTGTGAACTGGGCCTGTTACCTCAACTCTTCTACATCTACTAACCTCAATCCATTCTCTCAACGTGACCAGACCAACGAAGTCTCCTGTTCTGCTCTCGTCTCCTTATACTGTCCGGATTTAATCTTTCTCTGAGGCCATCAGAACTGAGACCATCTTTAAGACTCACATTACACAGCCGTCGCTCTCCATGCAATGCATGTCTTCAACCTTCACCGGCCACGTTTCACATCCATACATCATCACATTGCGTACACATGCCTGGTAGACTTTTCACCTTGGTCGACAGTCGTAACACTCTGTTGTTTAGTAAAGGCAGATGTTCCTTGAACTTACTCCTTCCACTATTAACTCTTGCAATCATACTAGCACCTGCTCCAACCTGTGCTCCAATGTATCACCAAGGTAACAAAACTTCCGTCATTCCAATATATATATATATATATATATATATATATATATATATATATATATATATATATATATATAGTTTGGAGACAAATGAATTTATGACATATTCATTTATATCCGTACCAAGAATTCAACACTAACAGCTGTTTCTCCATCTAACTCTAACTTTTTCGCCCACGTTTTTTTTTAAAAGTTTGGTTAGCCAATATTCTCGATCTCACAGCACACTCAGAGGATCCCTAATCAATTATAAAAGTGATGGTTTCACTGAAAGCACAATTGTCGCCAAGGAACGCTCTTCCTGTGATAAGTTCTTTGCGTTTAACATTGCATCTGTCCTGGGGTCAGGAACGACCTCTCCCTCATTCACAAAGTTCCATAAACCCTAATCTCTAATTGAAGCCATTTTGCATTGCATATTCCAAGTGGTGTAATCTGTCCCATCCAGCGGTGCAAAATTAACAGGTTTTGTTTCCAGTGTCGTGTTCCAGATATTTCAATCTTACACACTATAAAAAAACTTACACCATGAATGGCAAAATTAAGATAACTGTTACACCGGCCGTTCTTACACAGGAGAAACAACACCGGTTGTCACTATAAATAGTGCGAGTCACCAGAGACACAGAGAAGACAAAGCACAGTCTTGTAACTGTCTAGCCAAGTGCTAGTCACTTTCTTTGTTAATACACTTGTTAAACCAACCCTCGACTTGACTTCCTTTATTTATTATTTACTGTTGGACAACTTCACAACAATAACCAAACGGTCCTAAGCAGTCTTTCTTATCATCAAATACTGTCTGGGCTAATAACCTTTGTTAGATATTTACTAATTCAATTTTATAACAAACAGACATATTGTTTTGTGGGACTAGAGGTATTCAATATAATATTCCAAGCTAGAGTAGAGAGTTGAGAAATAAACATACACATGTTGTACCGTGTTAACGCACACTGGTACATTGCTTGATTTATACAGGACTACTAAAATATAGCCCCCCTCTCCAAATATCAACAACAAAGGAATCAGGGACAGATAAATCTGACCCCTATTGCTGCTAATACATTCAGCAAAAGTGTATTAACAACAAAAAAAGGAGGAAAGAACAAATATACATCAAATAACTGTTACCAAACGCAAGAAAATTGACTTACTTGCATAAGTTTAAAATGTGGATACTGATTGTAAGGTTTTTTTATCTAGGCATTTGTTATCATCACTTTTACTTAGCCAAACACAAGTATTTTCCATTATGGCGGTCGATTTTGGGGAGAAATGGTCGCTAATTTCAGGTTTAAAAAAAGAGTTAGTGGAACCGTAAGCCTAAGTCTGAGCAAGCTTTTTTATTATTATTATTATTATTATTATTATTATTATTATTATTATTATTATTATTATTACTATTACTATTACTATTACTATTATTATTATTATTATTATTATTATTATTATTATTATTATTACTATTATTATTACTATTACTATTATTATTATTATTATTATTATTACTATTATTATTATTATTATTATTATTATTATTATTATTATTATTACTATTATTACTATTATTATTATTACTATTATTATTACTATTATTATTATTATTATTATTATTATTATTGTTGTTATTATTATTATCTTTTAAGCCTTAAATTAGCGACCACCTTCAAAATAAATCGACCGCCATGATGGAAAATACTCGTGTTTGACTAAGTAAAAGTGACGATAAAAAATGCAGAGATAATCAATCTTACAATCAGTATCCACACTTGAAACTTATGTGAGTAGGTAGAAAAGTAAATTTCCTTGCGTTTGGTAACAGTTATTTGCTGTATATCTGCCACCCCTTTTTTGCGTTGTTAACTATACTAGAATTTTGCCATAAATTCTAGTATTCTATTTAGTACTGACTACAATAATTCTCTACATTTTCTCCCTCGTAAATTTTTTCTTCTTTGATATGACAGGGGTGCGTTCGAAATTTTGAAGTTTACCTTTTGGTTTAGAAACGCACATGAACCATGATACTTGACTTTTGCCTTTAAACTTTAATTTAACCCAACCACTAACTTATTTCTAATTAACAGTTTAAAATGATTCAAAATAATTTTTCGATTTCGAATGGTCACGAAGTAAAAGTGTTTTTGAAGTCTTCAAACTGTCGATTAAAATTTTAAATAATTAAAAAATCTAAAAATTTTAAAGACAAAAGTTTATTTGTGCTTCTAGGTTAAAAAGAAAACTGAATTTTCGCATACGCCCCTGTCTTATTAAAGAACCCTTGTTACCATTTTGTTTTTAATTTTTCTTTCTTAGAATACTTTTAAAATTTAGATTAAACGTATTTCTTCTTCTTCTTCTTCTTCTTCTTCTTATTATTATTATTCTAATTTTTCTTCTTCTTCTTCTTCTGCTTCTTCTTCTTCTTTTTCTTCTAATTTTTCTTCTTCTGCTTCTTCTTTTTCTTCAAATTCTTCTTCTTCTTCCTCCTCCTCCTTCTCCTCCTCTTCTGTGTTGCTGTTGTTGTTGTTCTTCTTCTTCTTCTTCTTCTTCTTCTTCTTCTTCTTCTTCTTCTTCTTCATCATTCCCCCCTCTCTCATACTCTTCTTATAGTTTTTCATTTTCATTTTCTCTTCTCCCTACCTCTTCATATTCTGTCTCTCTCTCTCTCTCTCTTTTTCTCTCTCTTTCTACCTTTCTTCTCTTCTCTCTCTCTTTCTGTCTCTCTTCTTTCTCTCTCTCTCTTCTCTCTTCTCTCTCTCTTCTTTCTCTTTCTCTCTCTTCTCTCTCTCTTCTTTCTCTTTCTCTCTCTTATCTCTCTCTCTCTCTCTCTCTCTCTCTCTCTCTCTCTGTGTCTCTGTGCAAAATACCCATGTCTCTATTTATCTGTATCCACACAAGGGAAACGTTAAACACAAGATCGGTTTTTAATGTTGAGAAAATTCAGCCCCCCTCTTCCCACACCAAAAAAAGGGACCACTCTGGATTGGAAACAAGAATAAATAAAGAATTCCCTCAGTCTAGGAAGATTTATCTTCTTTCTGACCGAACACAAATACTACACTTTGATCCCAGCATGAAGGCAAGTTGTAATCTTTTTTGTCTACCTCCTCCTCATTCTCCTACTACCATCACCAGGATACAAATTTATGATTTCGCCTTATTAAAGCAAAAACTATTCCCCCTTCGGTCTGAGATCAAAGTGAAGCAAATTTTGTAAATAAATTGATTTTAAACCATCGGTGGTATTTTAAGTAAGGTAGTCCAGAGAGTATATGTGCCATATTCTCTCTGGACTACCCTATTTGAAATATTACATTGTGGTATTGTGCTGACCGCTGAAGCTCCGTACATCAAGTGGCTTCATGCCTTGTCTGGAACGATTTCCATGAAACAAAAAAGTGAAAGTGATGGACAGATGGTAAAAGAATGAAAGAAACAATGCTTTTACGAATGTGTCAAAATGCGTCCAGTTAAGAGTAGGATAGACAGAGGATGACCAACGCACCCCCTGCGATATCCCACACTTTTGATGGCTTTGTGGCCAATTTGTAAAATTTATTCCACCTTTTTTGCACATAAATCATTCAATGTGTAGTATCTGTTCTTTTGGGAAGAACAGGTAGGGTTAGTTTATTTTTTTTAAATTAATTTTTTTTTAACATAGTTCACCCTAAACAAGGCTGACCGCCACTGTAGACGTAAGGGGCTACTGAGAAAAAGGGTGAGAGGTTTTTTTGTTGTTTTTTTAGGGAGGGGGGGGGGTCAATCTAAATTGGGAGCTGTGCAGCGAGATGTCTGTTTACATTAGTTTTAAACTTCTGCATGTCAATACCGTCAGGAAAACAGGGAGCAGGGAGAGAGTTCCAGAGTCCAGCAGCACGAGGAAAGAAGCTTTTGGAGTAGAAAGCTCTTCGGCATCTGGGGACCTCCACAGTGAATGGATGGGATTTGGCAGATTGTCGGGTTGTGGCCGATCACCGGGAATGCCAACGGAGCCTATTATGAATAATTTTGCAGCCGTCCAGAATGTCCCCCTTTTTTCCAGGGGTGGGCACAGATAATGAATTCCCCACTATAAACTGACCTTGTGTCTAACTTTGTTGCTGTGTAAACAAACTTGTGTTTATCAACTCTCTTCCTCCTTTTTCTCCTTGAAATATTCAAAAAACAAAAAACTTTTTCTTTTTTCCCCAATCCAGTGTGCCTAAGGCGATCCATAATACAGGCCTGGCAAATTATGCACAAGGCCCTCGAAAGTGTGATTCTAGCCCGAAAGCAAGATTTTATTGTTGAATTAAAAATGAGCTCGCTGGGTTGTCTCTATCTGTTTGCCCCTTCCCCACTTACTTGGTTATGTAAATTGATTTTAGTGGCATGACTGTGTATACTATGTATCATCGTATCATGAAGAAATAAGCATTTTCTTCATCTTCTGTAAAAAAATTTTTATATGTAACAAACTTGTTTCAAAATTGTTTCTCCAAACATTATTTTGTTCATAAAGTATTTGATTTTGTAAAATGTTGAATTTGCTTTCTCATTGTATTATATCATTATATTTTCTGTAATCAAGTAGTCAATATAAACAAATTAACTCATTATTTTTGAAATATCAAAAATGTGTCTAATTCATGGTGAATGAAGTGATTTTTTGTGAATTTAGTTCTTTTATATTTTTGTACTTTTTGCATTTGATTTGATGGAAACAAAACAATTATTGTAAGCTACTTCCTAATTATATGTAGAGTTGCTAATTACTGGACATTACTAAGAAATTTCACGCTAAAACTTTTCTCAGTAATTATTATTTAGTTGTAATTTTGGTTTTTACATGTACGCCCCCAGTTGTGGACCCCAGTTGCATGCTTGCCAGGCCTGTATTATGGATCGGCTTGAGCGTGCCCCTTTTTATAGAGCTGAATTTTCCTCATTTTAAAAAATAGACCTTGTGTCTAACTTTGCCCTCGTGGGGAAAAGGCAAACAAATAGAGACAACCCAACTAGCTCATTTTAATTCGACAATAGAATCTTCCTTTCGGGCAAGAATCAACGTGTCCCCCCTCCCTTCTCACACTTTTGAGGGCCTTGTGCATAATTTGTAAAATTGTATTCATATCTTTTTAGCAAATAAATAATTCAAAGTGTAGCATCTGTTCTTATTTAGAAGATGAGAAATCCTTCTAGACTGGGGCAATTTTAATTGTTGTTATGTTCGCAATCCAATGCCCTTTGGGAGAGTGGGCTGGATTTTCCCCACATTAAAAACCGACCTTAAAACTTAGACTCAAAATATTTTATATTGTGGGGCTCTGATAATTTGGACACCGGTTCTTCTAGCACCTCCCAAAATGGAGAGGGCGGAGCGAGGGTAATTTTTCAAATGATTTTGAATTTCGACAGATAGCTGCTCGCCATACAAAAATAATGCCGACAAAGTAGCGGTGGGACGAGCAAAGAGAGAGAGAGAGGGGGGGGGGGGGAAGAGAGAGAGAGAAAAGTGAAGGTGTTAGTGGGTGAAGAGACGGTTGAATGGAATTAAGACTGGGAGGAAAGAGCGCGCCATCAGAAGTGTGATTTCTTTTTGTTGTCATGACAACAATGGGAAATCGAAGTCTGTGTTTCGTAAAATGTCAGGACAGAGAGAGAGAGAGAGAGAGAGAGAGAGAGAGAGATAGAGATAGATATATAGAGGGAGAGCGATAGATATATAGAGGGAGAGAGAGAGAGAGTAGCTACGAAGATGAGAACAAAGAAAAAGTAAGAGAGGAAGAAAATGAAATTTGAAAAAAGAAAATTAAGACAGGAAAATCAAAAGAAAGAAGAAGAAAGTGAAGTGGAACGGAGAAAAGAAAGAAATGAAGAAAAAGAGAAACAATAAAAAAAAAGAAAAGAAGAAAGTTGATGTTTTTATTCATAATGCTACACTCTGAATAAGACAAGAAGTTAACTTGCTCCCCACGAGGGCATAATTAGACACAAGGTCGGTTTGTAATGTGGAGAAAATAGCTTCACCAAAAACTGACACTTTGGAATAGGAACAAAAACAAACATTCATTGTCCTGACGGCACTCCCTAACAAATGAGAGTGCCTCAGGCAACAGGCAATAAAGCCCCCCTCCTCTCTATGAAAAAAAATATCCCTATTCATCGCCTCCCTACAAGGGCTGGATGTGACACAAGATCGGTTTATTGGGGAAAGGAATTCAGCTCACCACAAATGAGGAACTCTATTGGGACAAATTTAAAAAAAATAATTGCCTTAGTCTCAGAGAACAGATATTACACTTGGATCCGAATTTTTTTTTATAACTACCGGCTCAAATAAAAGTGTAGTATCTGTAATTGTCCCCATATTTGTTTTCGTTTCTTCTGCTCCCCCCCCCCCCGCCTTTCTGCCCCCCCCCCCAAAAAAAATGTTGTTAGGTTTTACGGCATGTTAACCATCGTTTGGTCATCTTATTCTGTTCTGCATAAGATCAATTAGAAATATAGAAGGGACATTATACGAAACCAAACGAACTGAAACTACCAAAATTGATAAGAAGAATCACATCATCTGATCTAAAATGAATGCGGTGGCATATGCCGCAGAAGATGTTCATGAAAGGTCAGAAGAGAATGGAAAGGCCAAGGAGGGAGAACATTGAACAGATCAAAATATTTTTTTTATAACTACCAGCTCAAATAAAAGTGTAGTATCTGTAATTGCCCCCATATTTGTTTCCGTTTTTTTTTCTTTTTGGTGCCCCCCCCCCCCCCCCCCCCAAAAAAAAGAAAATGTTGTTAGGGTCATTTTATGTCGAACGTTTTTGTCTACGATTGATTTGTAGATTAATTTGAATCTGAAGAGATGTTTGCTACATGCAACACTTGGTATTCCCAAATGGTCACCCATTCAGTACTGGCCAGGTTCAACGTTGCTTAACTTCAGTAATTGTACCGGAACCGGTGTATCAACAGGATTATTCCGTATGTGCATGAAGATGTTTCTATTTACCGCCTCCTTACATTTCGAAGGAACCTTTCGAGTTCCGTGATATGACTGCCTTTCGACGAGGGTTGGGTGTGAGACAAGGTCGGTTTATTGTGGAGGGAATCCGGCTTGTCGCACATCAACCATTTTTTGGGTCATTTTTATGCCGAAAATCGTACATGTTTTTGTATAGGATTGATTTTTAGATTAATTCGAATTTAAAGAAATGTTTGTTTGGCTAAGATCAAAGTGTAGTATCTGTTCCGATGGATACTGCACGCCTGTCCTGTGCAGTTCTAGGAGGTCCACCCTCCCAGGCTTTGCCTCCCCTCTTTGGGGAGGAGTAAGTTTATTGCTTACTGTCTGAGGCGCCCCTACCGGGGAATGCCGACGGGGCTGCCCAGGCAATTTTTAAATGGCCAGAGTGCTCACCTCTCGAGCGCTGGCTTTTAACCCCACTTGCTCGACCCGATCTTGGGTCACATCTTACTTGTGGGAGTAAGATAAAACTGGCCTTGTGCCTAACTCCGCGAGGAGTAAATATACATATAAAATAAATTGGGCTTCTTGGCCTTTTGGCTAAGATCAAAGTGTAGTATCTGTTCCGATGGATACTGCACGCCTGTCCTGTGCAGTTCTAGGAGGTCCACCCTCCCAGGCTTTGCCTCCCCTCTTTGGGGAGGAGTAAGTTTTTTGCTTACTGTCTGAGGCGCCCCTACCGGGGAATGCCGACGGGGCTGCCCAGGCCATTTTTAAATGGCCAGAGTGCTCACCTCTCGAGCGCTGGCTTTTCAAACCCCACTTTCTCGACCGATCTTGGGTCACATCTTACCTTGTGGGAGTAAGATAAAACTGGCCTTGTGCCTAACCTCCTGGGGAGGAGTAAATAAAACATATAGCACCAAATGCTCCCAAATTGTCACCCATTCAGTACTGGACAGGCTCTACATCGCTTAACCAGTGTTGCTAACAGATTTTCAAAACCCACTAGATTGGAACAACAAAAAAATCTCCAGAAAACCCGCTAGTTTTTAACTTCGTTCACCATATAAAAATATTTCGAATATACATTATATTTCATGTTTTCTATACATATTTTTATTTGTTTTAATTCTATTTAAATTATTTGTTATTTTAATGTTATTTGTATTTAATTTAAATGTTAAAAAATACCAAAAGAAAAGCACAATGGATTTAATTCATGAACGAATTGGGTAATCGAGGAATGTGAAGTTTAACAAAAGATTTATGAAGTCGTGGTGGATTCGAATTTATAGGGTCAGGTGATCCCGGAGATATTTTTAAATATTATCTTTTTTATTGAAATGTACAACTATTACTGTTTTGCATATCTCATGTATGGAAGATAGATTAAGAAATAGTCTCTGATATGATGACTAGAGAGGAAATGAATGCAGAAAGTAGGTTGACTGAAATTCGAAATTATGGTTTTGGAGTGATTTTTCCTATGGTCATTGGAATGCAACTATATATATATATATATATATTTATATATATATATATATATATATATTTAAATAAATTTTTCGTGGTACAAAATTTGATAACGGCGATGGAATACGGACGTTTGGGACATTTTTTGGAGGGTCGAATGAGATTAAACAAATATAAAAAAACGAGAGAAAACGATTAAAAAGAAATTAATTAATGTACTGAACCGGTTTTCGTCCACACTCATCAGAGTAAAACGTGGAAGTGATTGAATACGACTAAAACCTAAAAATAATTTGTAATGAACACTAGTGACAAGTTTAGGAGAAAAAAAAAAAAAAAAAAAAAAAATATGGGGAGGAGAGTCATAAGTTGATCACATTAAGTCCTAAAAGCCATTCCTTTTGCTTACAAAGGGAAGGTTTGATTGACTTGATATATATGGCTTCCAGGACTTTGAGGTGGAATAGAGAATGCGATCTACTTATGACAGAAAACCAGTCACTAGTGTACGTCGACGCACATTCGGCGCTATTTATGAGATGGGCAGCAATAGCAGACCCGGATGTATTAACTAAATTATTTAAATTATTTAGTCGGCCCTGGCGTATGGCAGGGGGGATGTGTTGTATATATATATATATATATTTATTTATTTATTTTGGTACAGAAAAATTAGTACACCATTCGTACCGTCGGTTTCAAGCACAGAAGGACTTGGTCATCCGTCTCTCTTCAGCTTCTGTTGTCATCTGTTTCGGAAATGTGAAGTCACGAGTCACTCTCGTTTAGACGCGTTATTTGCTTAGAGTGTTATGTATATTTGTTTAAATTTAGTGTAAGGGAGGTTTAATAAGGTTTGAAAAAACGGGGGGGGGGAGTAACAGTTGAGATTAAAAAATGGAAAAGATTAAAAACTATAAAAAATAAAATAATAAAAAAATAAAAAAATATTTCTATATTTCACGCTTACATCTTAAGCTCTGCGCATGCGGGCCGTACCTAGATTTTGAAAAGCATTAAAGTCACCTAATTTTCGTAATATTTTAATAAGGTTTGAAAAAAAGGGGGATGGTGAAAAGTAACAGTTGAAATTTAAACCGGAGGAGATTTAAAAAGAGATATAAAAAATTAAAAAATTAAAAAATATTTCTATATAATTCCCGTGAGTCAATATTATGAGTATCGTATATTTGGCCGTTACTGTTTTGGGGGTTGATGATGTGTCTACTAAAGGAATTAGGGAGAGAAAATGGGTTTAAGGATTATACTTATGAAGAGATAAAAAGGTGAAAAAGAACAACATTAATTAAATTCAAGTTTAAATCCTGGATAAAGGACTTCAAATCAATCCCAAAGGAATTTAAATAGAAGCTGGCGAGAGCCGGATGGCTAAGTCCTTCTGTGCTTGAAACCGACGGTACGAATGTTGTACTAATTTTTCTGTACCAAAATAAATAAATATTACGCTCTTAATTTTTAATTTTTTAACTTTAATTCTCAATTAATCGAGCACTCTGCTGGGATTTTTCCTGCTATATTACAAAGAAGTTATATATATATATATATATATATATATATATATATATATATATATATATATATATATGGTACGTCAATGAAAATTAGTAAGACCTGCAAATGGAAGCAAATCGGTATTTTCAGTTGTTGAAAACAAGGAGTAGTTTAGTTAATAAAAACATTTATTTTTCATCTCTTTCTTTCCTTAAACCAGGCTTTTCAAAGATTAAAATCTTATCATCAGAGGAAAAATTATGATTGATAAGTTGACAGGGTAGGACTGTCAAAGTTCCAAATTTGAAAAAGTTTTCTTTTAAAATTAAAAATTAAAAATTAAAGAAATTCAAAAAAACTTCCTTAAAAAAAATTCTTTGACAGTCCTACCCTGTCAACTTATCAATCATAATTTTTCCTCTGATGATAAGATTTTAATCTTTGAAAAGCCTGGTTTAAGGAAAGAAAGAGATGAAAAATAAATGTTTTTATTAACTAAACTACTCCTTGTTTTGAACAACTTAAAATACCGATTTGCTTCCATTTGCAGGTCTTACTAATTTTCATTGACGTACCATATTCTTGCTCTATCCAGTATATTGAGCTTTTCTTATTTCACAATAGGTCCAACTCTCTAAAAGTTTACCTTTTAGTTATAATTTACATATATATATATATATATATATATATATATATATATATATTGTGTATTTATGAAGCATTTTCTCATTTATGCAAACATTGTTAAAAATAACAGAATTCGTCTGTTTAATAATAGCTTTTTTATTTTTCAATTTTTCTGATGGTCTTTTTTGTATTGAAATAAAAAAAAAAAACGTTCGTGAAACCTTTGGAACATTTATTAATTTTTTTGATTTTAATACAAAAAAAGACCATCAGAAAAATTGAAAAAATAAAAAAGGTATAATTAAACAGACGAATTCTGTTATTTTTAACAATGTTTGCATATATATATATATATATATATATATATATATATATATATATATATATATATATATATTCCAGTAACCATGTCTTTATTTATTTATTTTCGGGACATCACACTGGTGAAGGGAAAATTATTCCTAACTAGCATTAAGGTAAAATGCTCTACCGTATAAATAATTTAATTCGTTCAAATTATGGCAAACAAAATAAACAAATAAATGGCATCTCTCTCTCCCTCTCCCTCTCACTCTCTCTCATATATATATATATATATATATATATATATATATATATATATATATATATATATATATATAATTACCTATGATTTTGCAGAAGTTTAGATCGTCTCATGCAGAAATTTCTGTTACACGGGTGTAAAGGTTATATACATCTGTTGATCTTTGCCCCTGTCGGTATTTGCTTCCAGCAGAAAATGGCAAGCAAACAATCCAAATTTGTGCTCTTGTGGTTTCGCCAATATCGCTTACTTGATTTGTTTCTCTCTCTCTCTCTCTCTCTCTTTCTCTCTCTCTCTCTGCCTACAAGATTCGCATCGTTCATCTTGCATTCCACATATCTAAGGTCTTTATTTTTTGTCGTCTCCAGTTTTATCAAAAAGGACACTGTTTGTGTGACCGTTTTTTTCCGTTAGTTTTCTGACTTTTACAAACGTTTGCATGAAGTTATATCACTACAAGCAAAAAACTACCCGCCATCTGACGGCGCTACTACTCTAGCTCTAACTATTCTTTTTAAATGTATAACTTAAATTACATATCCTTAATATAAACTCATTGTAATCTTGAAAACTAATACTTTTCATTTAAATTACCTCCCTTGAAAATTAATGAACATAATATTTTCAGAAAGGTGGCGGTAATTTGTTATTTTTTTGATTAAATCACTTTACTGAATTACTGGTAATATTGACAAAACTATTGCATATATATAGGTCAAATAGGACGATAAAATTACAAATGAATAACACCAAACATTAATTTGCATATTTAAAAATGGTTATGCAAATTAGATATACAAATAGCTAAGAGTATTTTTATTTACCTCCTCTCCAGGAGGTTAGACACAAGGTCATGTGTGGGTTTTGATGAAAGTGTTTTTTGTGGAACGAACTGGATTCGAACCCGACACACCCAGATCCTTAGTCCACGTCGTTAACCACTTAACCACCGTGCCATAGCTAAGAGTATTGATTTAAATAAAAGTCAGCCATTTTGATTGGTAATATAGGTGTGATAAATAAAAATAATAATTAAAAAAAACTTTCGCATTTATCAATTTAAATAAAGAAGAAAAACGATATTTGGATTTTCCCCACATTAAAAACCGACCTTGTATCTAACTCTGCCCTTGTGGGGAGGCAAGTAAATAGGAACAGACAAATTGGGGGATGAAACTCTGGCATGTCCACTAGTCTGCGATGTTAAATAAATCAAATGCTTTCACGCTTATGCGTAAACAAGCAAGCCATTTTATGCTTCAATTCATTTTTCTTTTTTTGTTTTTTACTCCCTCCCACAGCCATAAGATGTGACACAAGATCAGAAAGTGGGATTGAAAAGCCAGCGCCTTAGAGGAAGAGCACTCTGGCCTGCAAAAAAATGCCTGGGCAGTCCCGTCGGCATTCCCCGGGGCGCCAGGGGCGCCTGAAGCGATTAGCAATAAACTAACCCCTTCTTAAAGGGTGAGAAGGCAAAGCCTGGGAAGGTTCACCTCCTAGAACGGGACAGGACCTCAGACCGGTGGAATCAAGGCCCGATGACCAAGATGGTACCAGTCTACAGGGTGTAGCATCAAGTGGAACAGATACTACACTTTGATCTTGGCCAAAAGGCTTTCATTAATAATTGAAAACAAAAAATGATTTACCGAACACCGAAGCTGCTAAAGAGTGCTTTTAACATTTCTTATTATTTTCAATATTTACTTATATTTACTAGGTCAATTTCGTATGTCATATAAACTATTACCTTGTAGATGGGTTCGTTCAGAGGTCGTTGAATGAAGGGAAGGGTTGTTGAGTAGATATCCATCTTTCTGGCCTTGCTGGATATGAACGTTTGCTACGGGCCGGCACACAACTGCCATATTATTGTTTAAATATCGATGACTTCTTAACTGCTCACTGATTGGTTCAAGTAATCTACTTCCTTCTTGACTTGACCAATCAGTGGCCTTCTCTTAGACGAATCTCGGATGGCTAGCATAACTATATAAACACTTGAGCTCCAACCGCTCTTTCTCTTTTTCTTCTGCGGCACGAGACGCCTCTCTCAACATGTAGACGACCACTACATCTGACCGGGCTACCTAGCTCTGGCCACTTCAATACAAAGTACCGAGAAGTCAACATGGCTACTGCCGCATACACGTGGACTTAATATCCACTCACTCTCTCTTTTTCTTGCCTCTCTCAACATGTAGACGATTACTACACCGGGCTAACTAGCTCTGACCACTTCGACACGAAGTACCGAGAAGACAAAATGGCTACTGCCTCATACACGTGGACTTAATATAAAACACACACACACACACACATAACTGCTTACATGTGAACTGACTTTCACACTCGTGTACAGACACACATACTTACATACACACATGGACACGTCTTGACACCATAGCCGGTGTACAAAAATTCTATATTATGAACTATTCTCTCTTTTTTACTAATGGGGAATTAAAGTAATGGACTTCCCATAATTTTGCCTTCGTCCATACTTATGGACATACTAACCCTTTCCTTTTTGTTCACGTACTAACGAGGACGATCCAATAAAGTTGTTTTATGTATTAGAAATGGACGTCGTCTCATTTTCTATAATAAGGACAATTTCGATGCTTCTGCATCGCTGTGTACATATGAAATATTTTCGTCTTTGATTTAAAAGAGTGACATGAAAGGGGGAGATAATTCAAACTTTTTTTGAAGGAGGAGGAGGGGTCAAATAAAACTGATTTCTCCAAATATAAATGTAAACGATATGAACGAACGAGGCGGGGGGGGGGGGGTAAAAAGCCGAACGCGGCGCACACACACAAATGATTGAATCGTATCTATCGGAGTTTATGTGGGGGCAAAAATTCGGAAAGACTACCCTGGGAAGTATTTTCGCACAGATTACACAATTATACCCAGTGTAGAAAGTTTTTTTCACGTTTCGTTCAGTTAAATTTTACTTCATTTCAATTGCGTCATCTTTTTAAAATCTGGTTGATTAATTATTTGATGTTTAATTTATTTCAATAAATATATTTAATTTTAACGTATTCTCAGAAGTTTTATTTTTATTATGTATTTATCTCTCCCTACCACCAAAAAAAAGTTTGAATTATCCTCCTTCCATGTCACTCTTTTAAATTAAAGATGGAAATATTTCATATGTACACAGCGATGCAGAAACAATTTACATTTGTAGAATTTGGTATATTCGGACTACTGTTCTCACAACATTTCGGCCGATGTAACCTTCGACCTTCTTCAGGTGTACCTTGTCGAACTCGGGAATCTTTCCATTCAGATTTCCGAGTTCGACAAAATACACCTGAAGAAGGTCAGGACGGAATTTTGAACGGAATTTCTAAGTGACAGTCATCTGAAGGTTGAAGGTTCAATCCTCAGTGCGGGCGATACGAAGAATTGCAAATTACTGAAGACTTCTTCCCAGTTATGGCAGATGGAATGAGAGCATGCTACCCCCGTGGATTAAATAAAGGGTTCTGTTCGAAATTCCGTCCAGATTCCCGAGTTCGACAGAAAGATTCTAGAGTTCGACAAAGTACACCTGAAGAAGGTCGGAGGTTACATCGGCCAAAACGTTGTGATAAAAACACCCAAGATGAGAACAGTAGTCCGAATATATCAAATTCTACGAATTATCAACCCTCATCTCAAAAATATAGTCCGAAAAGAGTAATGAAAACAGGAATACAAAATATGTTGAGTTCGTAGACATGCACGTACTATACAAATTAGGGTTAGTTAGAGTTAGGGTATTTCATCTTGCCTCTCAAGGCAAGAAAGGGATATGATGTCTTATCGCCTTAACTCTCAAAAACTGACTGAGGGAAAAGTGCGTGAAAAGGTTTGGGCGGAATCTGCCTCCTATACACAAGTGTGTTCTTAACGAACAAAGTATCAATCACTCTGTGAGTGAGAACATGTTAGCGCGAAAGAAAGTAGATTGTAACTGCTACAACCTTAGCAATTCATTGAATATAGCATGTTTTCTGGGGGGGGGGTTGTTAATATGATAGCCTGTCTAAAAAAAAATTACGAATTAGTCACCACTTATTAAGGCTAAAAGTCACTCGAGGATAAAAGTTAATAAGATGATAGTTTGACAGTTGAATGATGATGAATATTATGAGAGGATTGAAAATAATGAATAGAATGAATAAAATTTGATTTCTAATAAGAACCGTTTATGAAAACTATTTGTTGGCATTGGATTTGAAGACGACCATGTTGTAGTGTGAAGGGAGGCAGTCCCGTGGTAACTCTGCTCATGAAAATGTTGCTTGATACTAAGCACATGAAGGCAGAAAGGAATATTTTTGGTGTATTTCTTTCTTTTTTTTTTTTTTTTTTTTTTTTTACTTATATTCACCATAAATAAGGCACATTGCCACTTGGACATAACGGGCTACTGTGATTTAGGGGTCAGGTTAATAGAGGCATCCTAAGTAGGGAGTTGATCAGTGAAATGTTTGTTAACATTACCTTTAAATTTCTGCAGAGAAACAGGGTGGGAATTTTAAGGGTAAGCAGCTTGAGAAAATATGATGTTAAAATAAAAAGCTTTCCGGCATCTGGGGATTTCTACAGTGAAGGGGTGGGATTTTACTGATTGTTCGGTTGGTTGGGTGTATTTACGTTGAAGGGGCACAAGTACAGCAAGTTCGTTAAAACGCATTCCATTGAAGTACTTATAGAAGAAGCACAAGGACACAAAACTGTGGCGATGGGACAGGGGCTGGATCTTGGTAGACAGTGTGGGGTCTATTTTTTAATTTTTTTATATTTCACCCCAAACAAGGCAGGTCGCCACTGTAGATGTAAGGGGATACTGAGAATTAGGGAGTAGGTTTTGGGTGTCATCCTGAGTTGGGAGTTGTGCAGCAAGATGTCTGTTTACATTAGTTTTAAACCTCTGCATGTCGGTACAGTCAGGGAAACAGGGAGTAGGGAAGGAGTTCCAGAGGCCGGCAGCACAAGGAAAGAAGCTGCTGGAGTAGAAGGCTCTCTGGCATCTGGGGACCTCCACAGTGAATGGATGGGGTTTAGCTGATTGTCGAGTTGTTCTAGTGTATTTGCGTATTAGATTAGAGGCTCATTTTTTAACCCTGCGTAAGAGGGAGAGACTAGTGGTTGGTGCACCAGCCCAGATGTGGCAACAATACTCCATGCATGGGCGAATCGTGGCCTTGTAGAAATATAGGATACTGGCAGACGTGAGAAGTTTTCTAGTCCGGTAGAGGGAGTTTACCTTCTTTGCAGCAGACTTGGCAGTATCTTCTATGTATTTGTTCCAATTCATGTTATCTGGGAATGTTAGACCGAAAAGTTTTAGTGTTGGACCCGACTTGTAAATGTAAATTAATCCTGTTATTTTTTTATATGTAACGTTTTTAGTTCCTTTTTTTTTTTCTCTCTTGCCGGACCAATTTAGAAATCTATAAAAGTTATGACTATGATCTTTAAAAAAAAAAACATTCTTTTTATTTTGTTATTTATTTAACAACATAAATCAGAGCAACACTCCTTGGGCTTTTGGTTAGGAACAAAGTGTAGTATCTGTTCTGATAATACATTTCACCTTTTCCGTCTTCGGTCCGTGAAGAAGTCCTTCTAGACTGAGACAATTTAAATTTTTGTTCCAATCTGGAGTGACCCATTTTGGAGAGTTGGATTATCCTCACATTAAAACTTGACCTTGTGTCTAATTCTGATCTCGTGGGGAGGCAAGTAAATAGGAACATTAAATAAGAGCAACATTTTTTTACATTTATCTTCTGTGAAATTTATTTCACGGACGATTTCTTCTGAGGACAGTTTATGACAAGTATTTGTTGGCATTGGACTTGAAGACGACCATGTTGTCGTATGCAGGGAAGCAGTCCCGTGGAAACTCTGTTCATCGAAATTTCGTTCGATGCTAGACACAAAGAGGAAGAAAGGAATATTTTTGGTGTATTGCTTGTAAGCACAAATAAATCCTGTTATATTTTTTTTATAAGTAATTTTTTTAGCTCCTTTTTTTTTTTTTTTAATTTATATGTAGGACCAATTTCGAAAACTATAAAACTTATAACTTATAATCTTAAAAAAAATTACATTATTTTTATTTTGTTATTTATTTAACAACAATATCAAACAAGAGCTACATTTTTTTATATTTATCTTCTGAAAAAATGTATTTCACGGACGATTCATTGTAAACGATTCTATTGAACACAAGGTGCTATTTCATGGACGGCGGCACCGAGAGGGGGGGGCAAGGGGGCTCAAGCCCCCTCACCTCTTAACCCCCCCCCCTCACACTTTACGATAATCAATAATTAAGTTGATATGCATGTGTTTAACCCCCCCACACACACTTTTTAGGAGACCCCCCCCCCCACTTTTATAACTGTCCCGCCGGCCCTGTATTTTATTTATAGATAATATTGTGCGGATGGTTACAATAACACTTGGAATTATCAACAAAAATCACAGAAGAGACTTGATTTTGTTGCCTTGCAAGTTTTCAGTTATTACCTTCTTTTCTACATGCAGATAATGTGACCACGATGGCAATAGACATAGAAATACTAAAAATAAAAAAAACAACAAAAAAAACAAACAAACTTATAAATGCTAAAAACAGCTTTCGAACGGATTACACAATACATTACCTTTGCAAATGGAAAAAATAATAGATTGATGAACCGTCTGAACATATTTACATATCTAAAAATGGCCGACTCCATCATTCTGTTCATCAGCCAATCAAATTGATCGACCAGCGGAAGAAAAGCTCTTCCTTTGTTATTAGTCATGCAATAAGATGAGAAGGCCTCCATTTGTGGTTTTAAGTCAACGGAAAAGAAATATATGTATATGATCGTAAGCTTTGGCCGATCAACATAAGGTGCCTATCTGCGCCTATTTAGTTCAATATTTAATTGAAAAGTGTTATTTTCTGGAACTGTGTAAGGATTATTGTTGAAAGAAAAAAATACTGAAAGAGAAAGGATATTATACATACGCATGCACACACACACACCACAACACACATACACACACACACACACACACATATATATATATATATATATATATATATATATATATATATATATATATATATATATACGGCGGCACTTTTTGACTTGGGGCCCCCCCAACTTTACGGTGATCAATAATGAAGTTATATATGCATGTGTTTAACCGCTTTTTAGGAGAGCCCCCCCTCTTTATAACTGTCCCGCCGGTCCTGATTTATATATATATATATATATATATATATATATAGTTATCCACCGACACGTCTTATGTCATCTCTACGACTCATCAGTGTGGCTAGACACACACACACACACACACACATACATATATATATATATATATATATATATATATATATATATATATATATATATATACGTATACGTTTCGTCCTTTTTAATCTGGACTCATCAGCATAGAGATATGACTATTCACTACTGGTCATGCGATTCGAAAATATATATAAATGATCATTTAATAATATATATTTAATTATTATCCACATACGTATATGTTTAATCCTCGCTGAATCTTCAGTGTGGAGATAACTATTCAACTTGGTCGCACTATTCGAACCCCGTAACACGAGTCCCCTTTTTTTAAGTCAATTCCGAGCACTCTAACCAATGACGCCAATTCCAACCGTTACACATCGAGTAGAAAAATATGCCCGATTTTTGTCATATCAGGCAGACAAACATAGTCAGCCGTCTCAAGAGTGTTCAACAAATCATATAAAAAGGAAATTGCATTTTTAGCTTAGATTAGACGGCTTATATTATTTCTCATTAAAGGGCCCGACCGAAAAGGGGGCTATAAATGATTATTTAGTAATGAATATTTGATTATTATCCAATCTTCAGTGTGGAGATAACTGTTCAAACCAGTCGCAGGATTCGAACCTTGGAACACGAGTCACCGTTAACTCAATTCCGAGCGCTCTAACCAATGAGGCCAATTCCAACCATTACATAACGAGTAGAGAAATTAACCCTATTTATGTCAAATCAGGAGGACAAACATACTCAGCTGTCTTAATAGTATTAATAGTTGCGAGATTCGGCTTTTTTGATGGATTCAAAGTTTTTGATTTGCATTTGTATACAGTATTCGATGCCTTTGCAGAACTTTATAATACTTAAAAAGATTGTGTTTTTTTAACCCGACTGTCACCATAGTTTCATGCGTCCCCATGATCTTCAGACGAAACAATTTCCAAATCCGAGGTCAAATTCATGCTTTTTTATCATTCTCCAATCTTAATTTCAGGATAATAAGGCGCAAACCTGTCCCCTAAGATCGAGGGAACGCATGAAACCACGGCAACGACACATCAAAAACACCCAGTCTTTGTAAGAATTACTGTCTGAATTAATTTTCTCTTGATTCTTTCTTACCAAATTTTCAGATGAGAAGAAAATTTGAAAATTTACTCTTTCAATTTTTAGTTGGGTGTTCAGCTTTCTATGTCAATTTCCTCCAGTCGTTTACAGTTAAAAAGAACAATTTTCTCTTGTTAAACACGTAGAAAGTTGGAACTTTTTTATTACTTTCTATAATATATTACTTTCTGATAATGGCTGACTCCATTCTAATAACCGATAGAGTATTCTTCTTCTTCTATTCATTTAACGTCACTTTTCCCTTGGGGTCAGGGGTCAGACGTTTTCTGATATTATGCAAGCTCACTCTCCAATTCTCACGGTACAGCAAGTCAGCAGTATCCAAATTCCACTCTCTGTGGTCTTGTCTAATCACTTGCTTTCAAGTTTTCCTTGGCCGGCCAACTTTCCTGCGATTTAAGATATCTATGCTTTTGCAATAGGTTTATCTAGGAGGATGAACGTTCCACATGACCATACCAGTGTAATGGATTCATCCTTAAGATGACCTCTATGCTGGGCAAGTGTAGTGCTTTCAGCAAATCCTCTGACCTGATGTGTTGGGTTTGGTCAGATTTCACATTGCGGATCCATCTGATCCTGGATCTGTTATTGTGCTGCAGACAGGCGAAAGAGGACTGGGCGAGAGCTCAGCATTCACTGCCAAATGGCAATGCGTTAATTTATTTTAATCACCAAAATTCATTGAAACATTAAATTTTTAGCAAATTTTGAGCATTTATTCAATAAATTACAAATTCTACAAGGTATAAAAGTTTTTAAATTTAACATATCGATTTTCAAGAAAGTGGAAGCTTGACGGAATTTCACTTTGGGCCAGATTTAAGGCCATGTGTAGCAATATACCTTATGCTTAGCTAGCGTCTATCTCGATTATTTGCGATCGGACTTTGCTTCATAAAAAACCTTCTTCTATTCATTTAACATCACTTTCCCCTTGTTCAGGGGTCAAGACGTTTTCTGATATTATGCAAGCTCACTCCACTTCTAAAAGTTTAGCGGGTCAGCAGTCTCCAAATTCCACTCTGTGTGGTCTTGTTCAATCACTTTCTTCCAAATTTTTCTTCCTGTGATTTAGGACATTAATGCTTCTGCAACGGTTTATCCAGGAGGGTGAACGTTGCATATGATCATACCAGCACAATTGATTCATCCTTAGGATGACCTCCATGCTGCATAAGTGTAATGTTTTCAGCAAACCTTCTGACCTTATGTATTGGGTTTGGTCAGATTTAGAATTAGGGTAGGTTAACGTTTAACGTCACTTTTCCCTTGTTCAAAGGTCAGACATTAAATTATATTATACAAGATCACTCTCCACTTATAACGGTTCAGCAGGTCAGCAGTCTCTAAATTTCACTCTGTGTGGTCTTGTCCAATCACTTGCTTTCAAGTTTTCCTTGACTGGCCAACCTTCCTGCGATTTATGACATTCATGCTTCTGCAAGGGGTTATTCAGGAGGATGAACATTTCACATGATATCATCATAATCAATCTATCCTTAAGATGACCTCTATGCTGGGCAAGTGTAGTTCTTTCAGCAAATCCTCTGACCTGATGTGTTGGGTTTGGTCAGATTTCACATTGCAGATCCATCTGATCATGGATCTGTTATTGTGCTGCAGACGGGTGCGAGAGAGGGATGGCGAGGGCCCAGCATTCACTGCCATATATCATGACGCTCCTGACACAGATGTTATGCAACTTACCTCGGATGTAGAGAGGAACAGCACGTGATGTTATCAGAGGCAACATATTTATATTTAATACAATAAACAAATGTTTAACAATTCAGTGAATGGATGAAAATCGTTATTTTCAGAGTTTATGATTGTTTAATGGTGTAAATTTCAAACTTGATAGTTGCTCAATAGTGAATTTTTTTTTTTTACTCATATTCACCTCAAACAAGGGGCCACATTGCCACTGAGACGTAAGGGGCTACTGTGAATTAGGGGCCAGATTTATAGGGGGCATCTTAGTACAGTGAGGGGAACAGGGAGAAGGAAAAGAATTCCAAAGGCAAGCAGTTCAAGGAAAGAAGCTTTTAGAATAGAAAGCTTTCCGGCATCTGGGGGCCTCTATAGTGAAGGGGTGGGATTTTGCTGATTGTCGAGTTGGTCAGGGGTATTTACGTTGAGGGGCCACACATGCAGCAAGTTCGTTGGAATAAATTCTGTTGAAGTGCTTGTAAAACAAGCACAGGGATGCACCATTGCGACGATGGGACAAGGGCTAGTCCTTGGTAGACAGTGTGGAACCTATTAGATTAGAGACTCTTTTTGGGATCCTGTCTAAGAGGGAGAGACTAGTGGTTGGTGCCACATCCTAGATGTGGCAACAATACCCCATGCAGAGGTGAATGGTGGCTTTGTAGAGATATAGGATACTGGCAGGTGTGAGAAGTTTTCTAGCCCAGTATAGGGAGTCCACCTTCTTTGCAGCAGACTTGGCAGTATCTTGTATGTATTTGTGCCAGTTCATGTTACCTGTGAATCGTATTTCAGAATTGATAGTTGACAAGGTCCAAAAAAGAGTCGCCAACCTAATAGGTCCCTCACTGTCAACCAAGCTCCAGTCCCTGTCCCATCGCCGCAATGTAGCATCCTTATGTTTGTTTTACAAATACTTCGATGGATTATGCTCCGATGAATTGGCTACTCTGGTGCCCCCTCGACATAAATTCACTAGACCAACTCGACAATCAACTAAATCCCATCCATTCACTGTGGAGGTCCCCAGATGCCGGAGAGCCTTCTACTCAAAAATAGATTCTTTCCTCGTGCTGCTGGCCTCTGGAACTCCCTTCTTGCTCCCTTTTCCCGCGACTGTACTGACATGCAGAAATTAAAAACTAATGTAAACAGAAATCTCGCTGCGCAGATCCCAATTTAGGTTTCCCTCCCCCCCTCCAACCTTCTCCCCTTTTCTTTCTTCTCAGTAGCCCCTTACGTCTACAGTGGCGGCCTGCCTTGTTTGGGGTGAACTATGTTAAAAAAAAAAAAATTTTTTAAATGGTGTAACTCTGAAATTTACACCAATTATGCAAGGGAAAACTCATGACAAAACCTCAGCATCAATCTTATTAGTGTGTACAGACCATTCTACATTACAAACATTAACGTCACCACAGACACATGAATGTTAGCAGAAGGGTAAACAGACAGGATCTCGTCAAATTTTGTTTCAGAGCTTTGCTCCATCCCCATAACTTCATCGTTATGGGGCTGGTAAAGAGTAATAGTGAAACAGGTGTTGGGAGCAAGTGCAACCCAGAAACACATCCTCAGCATGCCGAGCGTCAGGCGCAATTTCCACAAACAGAGCTTCTTTATAAGGGCTTCCTGCCTGTGGAACACATGGCTATAGAACTGCTTTAGGAGGCTATCCTCCCAGGCATTACCTCCTCATTTCCAACAAGATAAACCAGAGTATTTTTGCAATCTGACCAGAGTGCCACCCTGATCTTGTGTCTAATAAACCAACTGTGGTAAGCAGGTAAACAGATCCAGTCTTCAGGGTAGAAGCAAGGTGTAGTATCTGTTCTGCCTAGAGAGGTCATCCTCCCAGGTATTACCTCCTCCTTTTTTTCAAGTGGTGAGGGTTTATTTCTCTTGTCTCCTTCTGGATGGGTTACTTGCCTGTCAGCTGAGGCAGCCGCTGATGAAGGGGTGGTATCCAAACACCTATTGTCCTAGAAACCGCCGGTTCGGATGGCTAATCAACAAATAATTGTATGATATTATGCATATTAAATATCTCTATGTTTATATATACGTATGCACAGAATTCACTCTCAAACTAATTAATCAATCATTATGAATTTTTTAACATAGCTGTGATGCGTAAGAGGTACAAATGTGGGCTATATTTAGTTTAATTTAGTTTTATGCAAAGGGGGTAGAAGCCCTTCATGAAAATTCAGATACCTCCGATTTTTGTGGAATTTTAACAATAAGTATTAGACCTCAATTAATGAATATTCCCTAAATTTCAATTTCTTTAGAGTATTTCAAAAGGTTTTTAGGGAGCATAATAGTGGCACAACCTCCCATTTGAAAATTCAAATATTTCAGATTTGCATTAAATTTGATCCATAGTCATTAGACACCAATTCAGCAAGATTCCTTGAATTTCAATTTCTTCTTAAGACTTCTTAAGTCTCAGCCTTAAATTTTAGAAATTTTCTTGAATCAAAATCATGTAATGCAGTTTGATCAAAATTGGAATAAGCCTTCTAGACATAAGGTTTAGTACCATTTTACCTTGATTTGAATCTTCGTAAGGTGACATACAATTCGTTATTTACCACCACCATTGTTGTCACCTTTTTTACGCACAAATTTTAAAAATCTATTGTGTGTACAATTACCTATCATGTTGCTAGAGAAGTCCCGTTTTTTTTGTTTTTTTTCTTTCAAATATTTTAAATATTAGAGGGGGGATCAGATTAATTGAATAGTTTCACCCTTAATACAATATATACATACACATATATATATATTTATTTATTTATTTTTTTTCACAAACACACATATATCTGTCTATCTACACAATGTTACAATGTTATGTAATACCTGTATCAAGATGGTCTGGTGGAAACTCTGTATGATATAATATTTCCCTTCTTCAGAAAAAATAAAAATAAAAATAAATAAATATATATATATAAATATATATATATATATATATAGTCTCGGAAGTTTCCCAACCATTAAAACTATATTAAAAAAACACAAAAAAAAACAAAAAAAACTTATAGTCCCAAGTCTTCCAGTGGAAAATCACTCATGTAAGTCAATTTATTTTTTACAGTTATTATATTAGTTTGTTTCTAACACTATTTTAAGGGATCATCAGTTGTTTACCATGAAAAACTGTTTCGGGAATTTAAATATATATATGTGTGTGTGTGTATGTATACATTGTATTTAATTTGTTCCACCATTATATGTCTTATTTGCTCCAAGTTGTGTTAAATTTATTTAAATACTGTATATCACATATTTCAGAAATGTACCGCGATTTCATCCAAAAGGTCAGATTTAGACATCTTTAGTAAATCTCTGTGCCCAGTGGAATCGTCGGCAAGCTGAAATGATTGTAGTCACGGCCCGATGGGGAATGACGTCAATGATGTACTAAAGATGTCTAAATCTACCCTTCTGTATGAAACCGCGGTACATTTCAAATATTTTAAATATTAGAGGGGGGATCAGATTAATTGAATAGTTTCACCCTTAATACAATATATACATACACATATATATATATTTATTTATTTATTATTTTTTTTCACAAACACACATATATCTGTCTATCTACACAATGTTACAATGTTATGTAATACATGTATCAAGATGGTCTGGTGGAAACTCTGTATGATATAATATTTCCCTTCTTCAGAAAAAATAAAAATAAAAATAAAAATAAATAAATAAATATATATATATATATATGTGTGTGTGTGTGTGTGTGTGTGTGTATGTATACATTGTATTTAATTTGTTCCACCATTATATGTCTTATTTGCTCCAACTTGTGTCTATCCGTCACACCTCTGCATTGTATTGCCTTCTAATATCATATTTATATATACTAATAAACAATGCTTCAAGCAAACTACATAAACCTCTTACATATATATATATATATATATATATATATATAAATATATATATATATATATATATATATATATATATATATATAATTTATTTAAATACTGTATATCACATATTTCAGAAATGTACCACGGTTTCATCCAAAAGGTCAGATTTAGACATCTTTAGTAAATCTCTGTGCACAGTGGAATCGTCGGCAAGCTGAAACGATTGTAGTCACGGCCCGATGGGGAATGACGTCAATGATGTACTAAAGATGTCTAAATCTACCCTTCTGGATGAAACCGCGGTACATTGTTGAAATATGTAACATACAGTATTTAAATAAATTATATTAGCTCTCTTATATGATCGAGCACTTTATTTGATTTCTTTTCATATACAACCTGACACACTATATATATATATATATATATATATATATAATTTAGTTTAAAAAAGGACTTAGTTATATATAAAAAATTAGAAAAATAATAATAATAATAATAAAAGTAAAAAAGCTTCCGGGCAATAAATATAAAAATAATCAATTATTTAACTTAATAAATTCAATTTTATAAAAAGTGTTTCAGTATTGATTTACTCCTCTCCAGGAGTTAGGCACAAGGCCAGTTTTTATCTTACTCCCACAAGTAAGATGTGACCCAAGCTCGGGTCGGGAAAGTGGGGTTTAAAAATTTCCTGGGCAGCCCCGTCGGCATTCCCCGGTAGGGGCGCTTCAAGCAGTAAGCAATAAACTTACTCCTCCCCAAAGAGGGGAGGCAAAGCCTGGGAGGGTGGACCTCCTAGAACTGCACAGGACAGACCCATAGACCGGCGTAAATCAAGCCCCGAAGGCCTAGACAATACCAGTCTATGGGGTGCAGTATCCATCGGAACAGATACTACACTTTGATCTTAGCCAAAGTGTTTTTATTTACCTCCCCAGGAGGTTAGGCACAAGGCCAGGTTTATCTTACTCCCACAAGTAAGATGTGACCCAAGCTCGGGTCGGGAAAGTGGGGTTTGAAAAGCCAGCGCCCGAGAAGGTGAGCACTCTGGCCATTAAAAATTGCCTGGGCAGCCCCGTCGGCATTTCCCGGTAGGGGCGCCTCAGGCAGTAAGCAATAAACTTACTCCTCCCCAAAGAGGGGAGGCAAAGCCTGGGAGGGTGGACCTCCTAGAACTGCACAGGACAGACCCATAGACCGGCGTAAATCAAGCCCCGAAGGCCAAGACAATACCAGTCTATGGGGTGCAGTATCCATCGGAACAGATACTACACTTTGATCTTAGCCAAAGTGTTTCTGTAGCAGTAAAATATTTTTTTTTAATTAGCATGATATGCAGATACATTATAAGAATTAAACAACATATATGTTTTTACACTAAAGATCTATTTACACTTGAAAACTTGTCAAATTAGCAATTTAGTGTTTCATTTTTATTTTCAATTTCTTTTCTTTTTTTTTTGTTGTTTTAAGTGAAATAAGAGTTAGGTCCTTTGAATAACAACACGAATTACTTTAGTTCTTTTCATGTTTTAGATGAAGTATAGGAGCTGAAAACTGATCAAAAGCTATATATATACTAATAAAAATATTAGATTTTATTAGATTATTATGAATGTGTAGTATCTGTTCTGTTCGCGGTCAGAAAAGGAGACATTTTTTTTAGACTGACAGATTTTTTGAAATTATTTCTTTCCAATCCAGAGTGACGGCTTTTTTTGTGGTGTGCAGGAGGGCGGGGGGGGGGGGGGGCTGGATTCCCCACATTAAAAACCGCCCTTGTGTCTAACTTTTCGCTCATGGGGAGACAAGTAAATAGAGACAGAACATTTTTATCCAACCGTCAGGTGAGGATCAAGGTGTAGTATCTGTCCTGTCTTCGGTTAGAGGGTAAAGGAGAAATCCTTCTAGACAAATTTTATTTTTGTTCTTAATCCAGAGTGTCCCTTTCTAGAGAGAGAGAGAAGGATTTCCTCACATTATAACCGACGTAATGTGTAACTGTGTCCTCGTGGAATGAAGGCATTTTTAATATAACAGTTTTCTAAATTCAATAAAACACTACCAAGTCAAACAATTTTCAAATTGCTGTATACAATTGGGGTACCATGGAAATAATATTTGAAGATTATTCTGTCTCTATTTACTTGACTCCCCACGAGAGCAGAGTTGGGCACAAGGTCGAGTTTTAATGTGGGGAAAGTACAGCTTTCCAAAACGGGTTACAAAAAACAGTTACATAATTATGATCAATTTTTTTGCACTTGCATGTTTTCACTCGCAGAGCGATTTATGTGTTGTTCAGCTAAAATACTTTTGTGTAGGATGGCACTACCGCCCAAACATTTTTTCACGATTTTTCCAACAGTCAAACTTTGAGCGTCGTGTTAACAAAACTCAGCTCATGTCTTTCAATCGTAGGTGTGTCCCTTTTTCCCTGAGATTCTCATTTATGGCTCTGATCTTGAGTAGAAATCTCTCTCATCAAATCTTTCTTGGAGTTCATATATTAGATCTATTGCTCTTTCTGCTTCTCATACAGTCGGTTCTCTCTATCGCTCCAAACACTTTCTCACACCTGAGGCTATTCTCTATCTCTACAAATCTACTATTAGACATTGTATGGGGTACTGTTGTCATATTTGGGCTGGGGAATCTCTGTCTCATTTGAGGGTTCATGAAATGTATTTGTAATTTGATTGGCCCTACCCTTTCTTCTTCTCTGCACCCTCTCTCTCACAAACGTTATGTTGCTAGTCTCAGTCTTTTCTATAAATACTATTATGACATGTGTTCTTCAGAATTATGTGATCTATTCCCTGCTTCTTTTGTTCCAGCTCGTTTAACTCGTTGGTCTAGTGGTCTTAATCAATTCGCTGTTTTGATACCTCATTGTAATACAGCTTCCTATTCTAGCAGCTTCCGCCAAGAACTGCAGGCTTGTGGAACTCTCTTCCTGCTGACTGTTTTCCTCCTGCCTATAGCCTTGGTCTTTTCAAGACTAAGGCCAATAGACATCTCCTGTCTTAGCGATAATCATCTTTCGTTCTTGTTAGCTCCTTACATCAAGTGGATCCGTGCCTTGTCTGGAGCGATTTCCATAAAATATATATTTTTTTTAAAAGACACAATATTTCCTTTTCTGTCTCTTTCCAGGACTTAGGCGAGAGACGAAATAAATGACCTGAACTCAATTTCATTTCAATAATACATGCACGTCTGCAGACTCAACATATTTTGTATTCCTATTTTCATAACTCTGTCCGGACCATTCGTTGTGTTGATGAAACTGTTTGAATAGAATTGATTTAAGTTGTAAAAGAAGAATTTTGTATTTTTAACGCGTTTTCTTCATATCCAACGAGACCATTATGATGAATACCTATGCTGCAACCGCTTCTATAAAATGGCGATTCAACATCTCTCTCACTACAGTGGCACTCTGGATTGGGACAAAAATTTAAATTGCTTCAGTCTAGAAGGATTTCTCGTTCACTGACAGAAGACAGAACAGATGAAGCGTAGTATCAGAACAGATACTACATTTTGATCCTAGCCATAAGGACAAGATAAAAATGAAGATTGAGTTTTCATATTGACCTTGCCATAAAATAAGGATTTTACAGCATAGTTTTTTATTGCATGGATGCAGGAACGAGCCCCCGAGAAACTCCTTGGATCTTCCAGCGCATCTCCTTAGCTATCATCTGAGGGAATGCCGTGTCCATTATGGCGTTGTTCCACAATGTCTAAGTCTTGATGAAGGAAGAAAAAAAACTAAACATTTATTGGTCCCCCGATTTATAAAATGTTTTGAGGCATTTCCGTCCGTCCGTCTGTCCGTCCGGATTTTTCTCCGCAACCGTCCATTGAATTTCTCTGAAATTTTGCATGAAGTTGTAACTTTGGTCAGGTTAGAAAGTGACATTCTCCGATTTTTGAAAAAAAATCTGGTTAGCCCCCCAGGGGGTCAAAAGGCCCCAAAATGGCAAAAAATGACATTTTTTGCCCCATAACTTTTCATCCATCCATTCAATTTCTCTGAAACTTGGCCAAAATGTGGAGGCAATTGTTCCTAATAGAAAATAAGTATCGCTGACCTTGGAAAAAATCTGATTCGCGCCCCCAGGGGGTCAAAAGCCCCCTAAAATGGCAAAAAATGACCCTTTCCTCCCATAACGTTTGATCCATCCATTCAATTTTTCTGAAACTTGGCCAAAATGTAAAGACAATTGTTTTGGATATAAAATGAGCATCCTTGACCTCAGAAAAATTCTGCTTTGCATCCCCAGGGGGTGAAAGGGGGGGGTCAAAAATGCCTCAAATTGCCCAAATTTATTGCATTTTACACTCGCCACATCGAGTCACATACAGAGGGGCACCACGCATGCGCGGCTTGTTTATTTAAAATTGGAAAAGATTCTTTTAAAGGCATCTTTTAAGAATTTTAAATTTTGAAAAAACTTTGGAAACCACATATAAGATGCAATCATATTTTTTATTAAAAAAAATCAAATTCATTGATAATCTTAGCTTTTATCTTATTAATTTCGGATAATAACATATCCATCTTCAGGTTTTTTTTTCTCGTACATTGTGCTTCAATATATTCAAGGTGTCTTTTTCAGCAGGACAACATTTTTTTACTCAATCAGTCAACAAAGTTTGTTTTGATTATTATTTTTAACTTTTAAACTGACTTCATAAAATATATAATTTATTGAATAAACTATCATTACTAACTAGCAGAGTGTTACTACTTTGTCGACCAAGGAAAGAGTCTATCAGAGATGTGTATGCAGTGTGATAATGTATGGAAAGATTGAAGACTTGTATTGCATGGGGATAAATAATATAAGAATGATACAATAGATGTGTAATGTGAATCTTAAAGACAGACTTAGATCTGATGACCTCAGAGCAAGATTAAATGAGTGTAGAACGGGAGAATTTGATAGTATCGCCACGTTGAAAGAATGGACGAGAGAGGTCTTGCGTTAGCAGATGTAGAACAGTTGAGGTAGCATGGTCAGTTGGCAGGAAAAGGTCAAGGAAAACATGGGAGGAAGTGATAAGGATAGACTTGAGAGAAAGAAGGATAAATAAAGACCTGGCCAGAGATAGGTTAGTTTGGCAGTCAATTTCTAAAAGACGTCCAACACATGCCAACATGTAAAACAGACATTAAAATGATTATTATTAATATTATTATTATTGTTATTATTGTTGTTGTTGTTAAATTCTAATGATTTTGTTTTTATAACCAGAATCCGTGTATTTTGTTGTGGCCAGTGTGTTCGAGCTTGCCATTTTTCTTACGGTCAACTTGAGATTTCTGTTAATTTCAGGTTCTGTTTCTTCAATTTCTCTGAGATCTTTCTTCATCCTTTCAGCCATTCTACATTCATGTTGTGGGTTTGTCGTTTTTACATATATTGCTACAGAAGTGTCTAGTTTCTGTTGGGTCCTGTTCTGTTGTCTTTGTCTTTCCTCTGTTTACATTTTGGTAAAACTGATTTTCATTATTTGCAAATGTTCTGTTTTGTTTTTATAGTTGCGATTTGTATCTGTAGATTCTCCATCTTCTTTTTATTCTTTTACTCTATTTCCTCATGTTTCATGGATAGCCTTTCTTCTTTTTTCTTCTTTTTTCTTCTTTCTTCTTTTTTCTTCTTTTTTCTTCCTTTTTTCTTCTTTCTTCTTCTTTCTTTCTTCTTCTTTCTTTCTTTCTTTCTTTTTTCTTCTTTCTCGTATGTGTCCTCTTTCATCGTTTTACCGTTTTTTTAAAAATTTCATTCACATTTTAAGCTTTTGTTTTTAGTATTTTTGATTCTGTAGTTTCTGACAGACACCAAATACCCATTGCGATAAGATTTTGGAGAATGTTGTCATTATGCAATTAAGTAATTTGTAAAACCAGACGAAAACTATTTTACATTTATAAATTTCATTCATATTTATAAATGTTATTCATGTTTTTAATAAACACACAAATTAAAATTTTAAGCATTAACTATTTTACATTTATAAATTTCATTCATATTTATAAATGTTATTCATGTTTTTAATAAACACACAAATTAAAATTTTAAGCATTAACTATTTTACATTTATAAATTTCATTCATATTTATAAATGTTATTCATGTTTTTAATAAACACACAAATTAAAATTTTAAGCATTAACTATTTTACATTTATAAATTTCATTCATATTTATAAATGTTATTCATGTTTTTAATAAACACACAAATTAAAATTTTAAGCATTAACTATTTTACATTTATAAATTTCATTCATATTTATAAATGTTATTCATGTTTTTAATAAACACACAAATTAAAATTTTAAGCACAAACTTATTTTGAAGTCAATGTTATGCAAAAAATATTTATCAATATCGGTATGCAAATTTATCAAAATCGGTATGCAAATTAACTATTCCATTCAGTCTATAAACACCATTTTGTTGTATATATAAACTCAATTAGGCATATGACATAACTACATTGACACATTACATTAGATCAGGGGCGGGCAACCTTTTCCCAGTGAGGGCCAGATGAGACTTTTGGAAGGAGATCGCGGGCCGGAGTGAAAAACCAAATGTCAGAATTACTATATTTTATTTACATGAATAAATTGTACGAAAATTGCATTGAACACTCTACAAATCAATGAGACTGCTGGTGCTGTTTGCCATGAAAAAGTATTTCCATGTCTGGCTCGATGGTTGAGGTAGACAACAGAGGAATGTCATTGAGGTGGCGGTCCGAGAATTGGGAGCGAAGGTGAGACTTTGTGAACTTCATTTTCAAAATGATATGAGTTTTACTGGGAGGTCCACGGGCCGGATTGCAATAATAAAGCATAGCATGGTGGCGGGCCGGACGCTAAGCCTTCGCGAGCTGGATGTGGCCTGCGGGCCAGAGGTTGCCCACCCCTGCATTAGATGAACGAAGCTAAGCAATGTTGAGCCTGGCTAGTACCAGATGGGTGACTATTTGGGAGTCCAGGGCACTATATGTGGGAAGACGGCAACACCTGCTTGCAAAAATAAAAAAATTAAAAAATACAATTCTGAAGATGACTTTAGAAAGTACTTCAATATAACTTGCTAATGCACACTTTTTTTTTTACTGCTTTTTAAAAATTTTTTCCTATCTTTTTGTTTTTGCTGGGAATGGGGCATCCTACCGGATGCCAGACATTCACCGGCTATTTCAGACACTCCAGCCTAGAGATCTTTTTCAGATTCTAACCGTCCCTTTAAGTGAAATTGTTTGTATTTCTCTTGCACTCGGTTCACCGGGTACATTCACCAGATAACTTTTGAAATTCTTTTTCATTAGTCCTGTTGCTCCTATAATTACTGGTATGATGGAGATTTTCCTAAGATTCCAGTTTCTTTTCATGTCGTACATAAGACCTTGGTATTTCGTAATCTTTTCCCTTTCTGCTCTGTTTAATCCTGAATTATTAGGGACACTGACTTCAACTAGGGTTGCTACTTTTTCCCTCTTGTCCCATATCACAATGTCAGGTTTAATAGCTCCGTTTTCTAGATATGTAGCTGTAGGGATTGCATAGTCATAGTGGATGGTGTATAAATTATTTCCAACAGTTCTTTCTGGTATATGCTTCCAGTACTTGCTGCTACAATGGATATTCAACTTTTTACAGATGGTCCAGTGAAGATATTTACACACTCCGTTGTGTTGCATTGTATAATAGCCATCCCCCAGGAGAACCTTACAACTGGATGTCAAGTGACTCACACTCTCTACTTCTGTGTGGCAGAACCTGCACTTGTTATTGTTGCTGAGACAACTTATTTTCTTAAAAGCATTGGTCATCAAGCCTTGATCTTGGGCAGCCATTATCATTCTCTCCTGATCATAGTGGAGCGATCCTCTTTTCAGCAAGTCTACAGAGCCTTCCTTATCTGTATATTCCTGGGATAATTAACCTAGGAAATACTTAGCACGTTGTTGGTTGACCCATTCTTCCAGTTTTCTGTAATGGAAGGTCTTGTCATCGGAAACTGAAATCTTGAAAAACTTTTTGAATTCGTGTCATATACATATTGTTTAAATTTAATTAAAATCGGATATACATATTTAAAGTTTTTTGTTTTTGGGGGGGGGGGGGTCTTCTCTCATAGGATATATTTGAAGTTTTAAGGGAGGTTCTGCCTGCATAGACCCCTTAAAAAATATGGTTACAGACAGACATACACCAAACCTCCATTATCAGATATTAGTGTATTTATCGTTCTTAATGAGATGGCGGTTAAGTGAAAATGTTACACTTTATGTTTGTAGTCGTCTTTAGATTTCATGCTCTTTACTTAATTGGTACAGAGTTTGTTTTTTTTTGTTTTTTTTTAGTTTTATCTTATTTTATCTTGTAACTACCTACTTTGTTAAAGATTGGTACTTCCGCAAACTGAAGTGACATAGTTTACGTAATAGCTCCTTTTTGTACACTCTCAATTACTTTAAAAGAAAGTGTTACAGCCTAGTCAGGACATGACTTACCAACTAGAATGTGTGTTTAGAAGACAACCTATGTTACCCATCAGAATGTATATTTAGAATAACCCTTCATGGCTATAATTACCTAGTCAAGACCAACGGAGAATAGAAAGTGGACCTTGGGTTTACTGTCGGCAGTCTTGTAACTCTCACTTTCCTTATTTTGTCCTTTAGTCCTTATATTCCATGAGCGATGTTTCTGACAAAGGGGGAAGAATTGCTGTTTTTTATGTTGGAATCTATCCATCTAACACTTATCGTTAGCTACTTTTTGACCTTTAAATAGTTTTTCTTTTTAACTCCTTACATCAAGTGGCTTCATGCCTTGTCTGGAGCGATTTCCATTCAAAAAAAAAATCAGAATGTGTGTTTAAGATACCTTTCCATGGCCGAAATTACCGTTGTTTGTTTTCTTTACATACTAACGAGTCACCGTTTATTAAGCCCCAAAGGCCACTCGAGGATAAGGATGGACTTGAAAGAGGTATAAATCAAGACCTGACATGCTGGCATGCATTGGATGACTTTAAGAAATTGACTTACAAACTAACCTATCTCTGACCAGGTCTTTATTCATCCTTCTTTTCCTCAGGTCCATTTTTATCACTTCCTCCCATGTTTTCTTTGGCATTCCCTCGTTAACTGAATCTTCTACTTCAACTTTTCCACATCTACTAACCCAAGAACTCTCATCCATTCTTTCAACATGGCCATACCATCAAAGTCTCCTGTTCTGCAGACATCTCCCTATACTGTTCAGATTTAATCTCCCTCTAAGGTCATCAGATCTAAGCCTGTCTTTAACACTCACATTACACATCCATCGTATCATTCTCATATCATTTCTCTCCATGCAATGCATGTCCTCAACCCTCACCGGCCAGGTTTAATTTCCATACATAATCACACTGCATACACATGTCTGATAGACTCTTCTCTTGGTTGACAGTGGTAACACTCTGCTGGTTAGTAATGGCATCCACTTCTAATTCTTGCAATCATGATAACACCTTATTGGCTTCATTATTTAGATTAAAAGTTATATCTAATAAATGTCCTTCTTTCAAATCAATTTTTATCTTCATATCAAAGTTGAGGTATTTACAATTTGTTTGTTTTTTAAATTTAAATTCTCTCTCTCCCTCCCTCTCTCTCCCCCCTCTCTCTCTCTCTCTCTCTTTATTTATGTCACTTTTTACCTTGTCCCCTTTTTTTGATATTTCGCAAACATAACTTCTCTGCTGAACAAATGTAGAACTTTCAGTAAATCCTCCGAACTTATGTGGTGGGTTTGGTAAGATTTCACATTGCAGTCTTGTCCAATCACTTGCTTCTAAGTTTTCCATGGCCTGTCAACCTTTCTGCAACTTAAGACATTCATGCTTTTGTAAAGGTTCATCCAGGAGGATGAACGCTCCACATGACCATACCAGCATAGCCGGTTCATCCTAAGGATAACCTCTAAATGTAATGTTTTCAGCAAATCCTCTGACCTGATATGTTGGGTTTGGTCAAATTTCACATTTCAGATCCATCTAATCATGGATCTGTCATTGTGCTGCAGACAGGCGAGAGAGAACTGGGTCAAGAGCATCATGTTATATATAACATGATCCTCTTGACCAGGCTGCTGCACACCTTACTCGGGATGTGTAGTGGGGACAGCTCGCGATGTCATCAGAGGCAACAGCTCACAAAACTTTGTCCCTGCTGTCTTCACCGTTGTGGATGGTTGTACTTACTTCACATCTGTAAATACGAATAGTTTCTTGTCAGTTATTGGGGAGAGTTTATTAATTATATTCCTGTTAATTCGCATATTTCATAACTCGACACCATCACACCAAAGTATTCACTCTAATTTAGTTGGCACCTCACGAGGGCAGAGTTAGACACAAGATCGGCTTGTAATTGTAGGGGAAAACTTAGCTCTCCGAAAAGGAGCACTTTGGATTGGGACAAAAATATAAAACAGCATCAATCTAGAACGAGGACGGAAAAGATGAAGTGTAGTATCAGAACAGATACTACACTTTGCTCCTTGACATATAATTTTTACAAAATAAATGAGGAAAAATGCTTATCCTTGATATTGTGAATTCTTTGATGAAAGAAAAATAAATGATATCTGAACATTGCATTGCCACACCATGCATGCAAAGTGTGATGTCATACAGTGATGTCACATTTTGCATGCATTAACAAATAATATTAATTTCCTCAAGGTTCGCTTTGCTACACAAAAATACGTTAAAGATTTATTGATGCACTCCTGATGATCGAAATCCTTTGAAACTGCAGTAAATGTATATATATATGTATATATATATATGTATATATATATATATATATATATATATGTATATATATATATATGTATATATGTATATATGTATATATATATATATATGTATATATGTATATATGTATATATATATATGTATATATATATGTATATATGTATATATGTATATATATATATGTATATATGTATATATATATATATATGTATATATATATATGTATATGTATATATATATATGTATATATATATATGTATATGTATATATATGTATATGTATATATATATATGTATATATATATATGTATATATGTATATATATGTATATATATGTATATATATATGTATATATATATATGTATATATATATATGTATATATATATATATATGTATATATATATATATATATATGTATATATATATATATGTATATACAGGGTGGGCCAAAATAAGGGTCCTATCTTTAAATTTGAATAACTTGAATTTGAATAACTTCCACAAAATAAAAGTTAAACTCACCAAACTTTATGTGTGTGTAGACTGACCCTTCCGAGATTTTTTGAAATAAACAAAACAAATTTTAGCCGAAAAACACTTCTTAAAACTTACAAAAACTAAAGTATTGTTTTTTACACTGTTTTGAGTTTTTTAAGCAAAAATAATGTTTTCTAAATGAGGGTACGTTCCTTAGGGCTAATACGGCTCATGCTTGCTTCGGAAGGGGTCCTTTACTTATTCTAAAAAAAAAAAAAAAAAAAATCAATAAATAAAAAAGTTATGAATTTTTAAAAATAGGACCCTTATTTTTGCCCACCCTGTATATATGTATATATATATATGTATGTATATATATATATGTATATATATATATGTATATATATATATGTATATATATATATGTATATATATATATATATGTATATATATATATATATATGTATATATATATATGTATATATATATGTATATATATATATATATATGTGTATATATATGTATATATATATATGTGTGTGTATATATATATATATATATATATATTCAGGAACGGCGGGACAGTTATAAAAGTGGGGGCTCTCCTAAAAAGTGGGGGGGGGCGGTAAAACACATGCATATATAACTTCATTATTGATGACCGTAAAGTGGGGGGGGGGACCAAGCCAAAAAGTGGGGTTGATTGAGCCGCCCCCCCCCCCTCGGTGCCGCCATCCATGATATATATATATATCTTTTCTTCCGCGAGTGGATCGGCTTTAATCTTTTGTTTTTTCTCGGCTTTCTATATTGCTTGATGTCTCTTGATAGAAAATGGAGCTGGATCCATCAACGGACTAATTGCAGGTTGCATATGCCAATCTGAAGCCCTGGACGTTATTTAAGGATTGCGTTGTGAACAATTTTTTTTTCTGGGTGTGGGGGTTGGGGTGGGGATGGGGGTTGGTACCTCTGTTGAGGTTGACCCAAGAGTATGTCTTCCGCCAAATGTGGATGGATTCTCCCCTTTTTCCTCCTTTTTTGGGGGATTGCATCGGACTTAATTCTTGTGGGGCGCATCACAGCCACCACATATTACCAAGTTTTTGAGCTGTTTTTTTTTATTAACTTTTTCTTCTTAAGTGACTTCAATGAGGTCAATCCCCGTGGGGCATTGTCAGTTGTTGAGGTCCATATTTTAGGTCTTATATCTTCCCTGATGAACTGCCAAGCAAGTACCTTGCTCTGGTAGCGAAACATGTGTAGGGAACAATGATTTTAGAAAATAAATACATAATAAAGGGAAAAAAAACTGTTTTATATTGATGAATCTTTTCTTGAATGAAATGTCTTGGTAAACTCTCCAAATATACATATATATATATATATATATATATATATATATATATATATATATATATATATATATATATATATATATATATATATATATATATTATGTATTTTTATGTAATTAATTTTATTGGTGATTGCAGCGTTCGTTGTTATTTTGCTTACTATTATTTCGATTGTCTCACTTCCTAAGTGATTAAGATGCAGAAAATTGCATTATTAGTCGCCCTTAACTTCATAGGACGTAATTTTCGTTAATATATATATTTTTATTTATTTTATACGTACATAAAAGTAATCCATGGACACGTGTTTCTGGATCAGAGCCGTCCTCAGCATGGCTAACTTAGACAGAGATGGAACTTTCGATATTGATGTCTATAGTCCAGCGTTTTACCATCAGACCAAGACACTCCGTCTATAAATATGTACGATTTTTATCACCTAAATATTTAATGTATTTTTATGTAATTAATTTTATTGGTGATTGTAGCGTTCGTTGTTATTTTTGCTTACTATTATTTCGATTGTCTCACTTTCCTAAGTGATTAGAAGGATTTAGATTTTTAATAATTTTGTAAAATGGCCTGTTAAACTGTATTTCTTGGTAGAAAAGTCAGGATTAATGATTTTTAAAATGAAACACTTTTCTAACGTTTTTATTTCTTTCTTCTTCTTCCATATTTTTCACTCTTCGTCTTCCATGTTATTCATTGGTGTTCTTTTTCTATGTTTTTCATTCTTCATATTCCATGTTTTTCATTCTTCATATTCCATGTTTTTCATTCTTAATATTCCATGTTTTTCATTCTTCATATTCCATGTTTTTCATTCTTTATATTCCATGTTTTTCATTCTTTATATTCCATCTTTTTCATTCTTTATATTCCATCTTTTTCATTCTTCATATTCCATGTTTTTCATTCTTTATATTCCATCTTTTTCATTCTTTATATTCCATCTTTTTCATTCTTTATATTCCATGTTTTTCATTCTTCATATTCCATGTTTTTCATTCTTCATATTCCATGTTTTTCATTGTTGTTGTTTTCGCCCATGTTTTTCATTTTTCTTTTTCCATGTTTTTCATTCTTCTTCTTCTTGTTCTTCTTCTTCGTCTTCTTCTTCTTCTTCTTCTTCTTCTTCTTCTTCTTCTTTTACTTCGTCTTCTTCTTCTTTTTCTTCGTCTTCTTCTCGTTCTTTCATGTTTTTATTTTTCTACTACTTCTTATATATATATATATATATATATATATATATATATATATATATATATATATATATATATATATATTGGTTGTAAGAGTTCTTTCAAGTTTGGAGAATAAGATTTTCTTTGAGAGGGGGTGTTCTGGATTTTTGTCATCACTTTTCATGTGAGTTTTTTTTTGTGTATTTTGACTTGCCGTTACCTTTGTCAAGAACTCTTTTAAAACTTTTCCCATCTTCTTTTCTCATGTCTTTGGAATGATTTGCTTTTCCCATGAATGAACAATTTTCTCTGATGATCAACGAGTTTAAGATAAAGACGATGTATTTCTCTTGATTTTGCTGTGAAACGTGTGTAAGATGTAAAAAAAATATTGACTTTGGAAAAAAATATACATTAACAAATAAAATATAATTATATAAATAAATTTTATTTGTAAAGAAAAGGAAGAATTACAGGTATCTGCTGATATAAAGAAATAAAGATATCAGAAATATAACAGCTGTTTGTATGTGTCTTTGAGCCTGGTCAGTACTAAAATGGGTGACCATTTTGGAATACCAGGTGCTGTATGTGGGAGCACTCTCTGCTTATATCAGTACTTTTTCCAGTCGACCTGGACTTTTCTTTGCCACTGGAATCAAGGAGTGCCGATTCAGGATAGGTGTGGTTGTGGATTGCACAACTCTTGCTTCACAATTAACTCCCCACGCAGTCACGATTACAGAGGGTATCCATTGTCTTTCGAGACTGAACAAAGACGTGATAATAGTTGTTTCTAAAAGTGTGGTTAGCCTTCAAAACTTTTCATCAATGCTGAAATCTAAAAATTACTATTTGCCCTTCCCCTTCTAATTTGATATCTGCTTCCAATGGATGGCCCCCTCCATCTGCGTGCCACTGCCAGACTACAATTTTTGTGATCAGGTGTATTGAATAGTCACGTTGTTTGTATCCCATCAAAACATGTTTTAGCTCCTGGCAATGCTTGCCTGCCAAATAGAAAGCCTTGAACCTTTTCTTTTGTCTTTTTTGTGTTAGGAGCAATGTACAGTTTCTGGTTGTTACTGCTTTTCTCTCCCCAGACGGCCAACCATTGATTGGTAACAAAACCAATGTATGTTTGGCATATGAAGGTTACAAAGGACAGCCAGGAGCTGTTTGCTTAATCTCTTGACTTGTTCGGCCATATTGGATTTGTTTTTTCCTATTATTTATCAATAACATTATCTTTGCAGATTTTATTGCTGCTGATCATGATGATACTCTTTCAAAGTATTATTATTATTATTAGTAGTAGTAGTATTATTATTATTATTATTTATTTTTATTGTTATTATTATTAATATTATTAATACAGAAAAGAATTATTAGTTTGTTTTTTTGTAATTTTACTATTGATGAAAATAATAATGATAGTTAAAGAAGAAATAAGAGAAAGAAAGAAATACATATAAGAAGTAGTAGAAGAATAAAAACATGAAAGAGCGAGAAGAAGAAGACGAAGAAGAAGAATGAAAAACATAGAAAAATAAAGAAGAATGAAAAACATGGGCGAAAACAACAACAATGAAAAACATGGGAAAAGAATGAAAAACATGGAATAAGAATGAAAAACATGGAATATGAATGAAAAACATGGAATATGAAGAATGAAAAACATGGAAAAAGAATGAAAAACATGGAATATGAAGAATGAAAAACATGGAATATGAAGAATGAAAAACATGGAAAAAGAATGAAAAACATGGAATATGAAGAATGAAAAACATGGAATATGAAGAATGAAAAACATGGAAAAAGAATGAAAAACATGGAAAAAGAATGAAAAACATGGAATATGAAGAATGAAAAACATAGAAAAAGAATGAAAAACATGGAATATGAAGAATGAAAAACATGGAAAAAGAATGAAAAACATGGAATATGAAGAATGAAAAACATGGAAAAAGAATGAAAAACATGGAAAAAGAATGAAAAACATAGAAAAAGAATGAAAAACATGGAATATAAAGAATGAAAAACATGGAAAAAGAATGAAAAACATGGAATATGAAGAATGAAAAACATGGAAAAAGAATGAAAAACATGGAAAAAGAATGAAAAACATGGAATATTAAGAATGAAAAACATATAAAAAGAACAACAATGAATAACATGGAAGACGAAGAGTGAAAAATATGGAAGAAGAAGAAAGAAATAAAAACGTTAGAAAAGTGTTTCATTTTAAAAATCATTAATCCTGACTTTTCTACCAAGAAATACAGTTTAACAGGCCATTTAAAATATATAATTATTAGATAATTCTCTGATTTCAGTAATAAAAACAGAGTAATCACATAGTGGGTCACTTGTATCATAGATGGGGGGAGGTGGGTTGGTATGAGCCCCTAGCTCTGACATTGGTTAGACATCAAGAAAACCACAGACATGAAGGTTAAATCTGCAGGAATCTCAGAAAGTATGGTGTTATATTTATCTGAAAAGTCTCAATTCTTACTCAAATTTATCATTCATTCAATCTCGATCCCGTTGTCTCTGGTTCAGTTCCAAGTCTGCCAAATATTATTGGCACAACCTAAGCTTTCATGTTCCAAAATGTTTTTGTTTTTTTTTTACTTTTAGGCTTTAAGCAATATCATGATATTTTTCTAATTTCTCCTTTTTTTTTATTTTTAACCGCATGGTTGTCTTGTTTCATTTTGTTCTGAATAATAAATATTTGATCGGAAAACTATAAACGGGAAAAAATGAAAAGAAAATAGTAGGGTTAGACTATAAAGCCTTTGTAGAGCAACTAATCTAAGAGAAGGAAAACTCTAAAACACGACCTGCAATCAGGTAGGTCTGTCTCGTAACACACTATCATAACTTGCGTTTTAGAGAGAGTGGGTGCTGTTCTCTAGAATACATGATCCGCTTTAAGCAAATTCCTCTGTGATGGTCGTCCTATAATTCTGACAACTGATCTAGAAGAAGAAAAACTCGTAAATAATACTTGCGCCCAGGTAGTACCCTGTCACAGGACATATCGTATGCGTGTATGAGCACAAATTGCGGAGTTCAGAGATAATTGCTGTAATTGAATGAGAAGCCACAATGAAATTCCTGGTAAGCACACTAGAAATCCATTTAATATTATACCATCTTTTGGCAGAACAAAGTTAAGAACCATCATCAGCATTGGTTCATTTTTATTAACATGCAGGTTGAGGGACATCATGCACACTGGTAGGCCCCCGTCCAGGTAACTGACTAGCTGCATGAATGGCAGATCTCACTCGACACCTCCACGAAACTCTATCATGAGGGGATTGCCTGCAGAGAGCTTCCACACTATGAAATCTCTCCGCATCAGTCCCCTCCAAGGCAACTTAGTTCGACCTCTCCCCCCCGTCTACTGGGGACATTCAAATCCTGAGCTATCTTGATGGCATCACTGAAGCATTCCAAGTGTCGATAGCCTTTTTTCGCCATTAATATCATTATTATCAATTAGTGTTCGGATTAATGAAGAACATGTCTTTTCTCAACCATCACTCTCGTATTAGGGTTAGTTTACTGTCACCCTGGTTTAATGTTGGAGTTAATGGAAGGTATGTTTCTTTTATTATTTTATCTCGTAAATGTTGCAGTATTTTATGCTCGAGTTTGCCATTTTCTTTAAAAGTGTTAGACGTGTGTTCAAAGCGAAAAGATTATAAGACACTGATTGGATATCGCTTTGACAACATCCCTTTCCAGTTTTTAAGCTATAATCAAAGTATTTTATTTACCTCCTGTCCAGAGGGTTAGACACAAGGTCAGGTGTGGGTTTTGATGAAAGTGTTTCTGTGGAACGAACTGGATTTGAACCTGGCACACCCAGGTACTGCAGAGAGCTTCCACACTATGAAATCTCTCTGCATCAGTCCCCTCCAAGGCAACTTAGTTCGGCCTCTCCCCCCGTCTACCAGGAACATCCAAATCCATAGCTATCTTGATGGCACCACTCGAGCATTCCACGTCTCCATAACAATGAAGCCTTTTATCTCTATTAATGATTTCAATGTCCATAAGGCCAAACTGTTCCAGCAGATCTTGGGACCGTACAGCTGCCACATTGCAAATCCATCTAATCATTGTCCTGTCATTGTGTTGCAATCGTTGCAGGTTGGCTTTGGTCAAAGGGCAAGTCTCACTTGCATGAAAGAAACATGTTAAAAAAAAAATCAAAAAAAAAATCACTTGTCTTTGTCTTACTGCTCAACGCCGACATATTCCATTTCTTGCATTGTGATAGCGTTCTAATACTCCTCTATATGTTTTATTTTATTTTCATAAGTAAAACTTTTTAAAATAATTTGTATACTGTAGTTTGCTTGAAGCATTGTGCGTAATATGTAATAAGTATTGTTAGAAGGCGGAGACAATGCGTTGGTTAGGGTTAGGGTTATGTTATGTTATGGGTTAGGGTTATTGGTAGGGTTAGTGTTAGGTGTTGGTGTTAAGGTTAGGAGTAGGGTTATGGTTAGGGGTAGGGTTATGGTTAAGTGTTACGGTTAGGGGTAGGGGTAGAGTTAGTATTTTATTCTATACAAGGTTTACTTCGGAGGCCATTGTTTCCCAACAGTACGTGAAATGGTAAACAAATGACAATAATGACGATATTGAGAAATCATTAATTTTCAAATCATTTTATTATATGTACCAGTGTTAAGTTCGAACCGTGATCGTAGGGGTCGTGTCTCTTCCTTTTTCTTATTTAAATTTTCGAGGGAATCCCTCATCCTCAGAAACAAATATATCCACTCGTCGGTGTGTACGTTTTTTTTTTCTTTTTTTCTTTTTTTTCTTTGTCTAAACATCTTGGGTCATCCATCAACTGATGGTGAAACATTCGCAAAGTTTGTGCACCATGGTTATCACTAACTCATTACGGCCAGAAACGCCAAGGCCGAAAGGCAAGTATTCTTGTCCAGAAGAGTCTCTTGATTGTAGTATGAGGCCTCCCAGACCGATTACTTGACCTCTGGGGACCATAGACGCACTTTTCCAGCAGGTTCATCGTGTTGGTATACATTTCCAGCCAGATGTGCGTGGAAGGCAACCATACAGCATTTTGTCCGTTACATAGTCTCGCCACAATATAACAAATATAAACATATGTTGTTTCATTGTTGGAACTCGTTAACAAATACAATAACTTGTGTGATATTAATTAGTGATGGGGCGATTCCAATATTTTTCCTGATTCCGATACATTTATCTATTACGTTCTAAATTCCCGATTTCGATACAATTACTGATTCTTTTCTAAATTCCCAATTCTGATGCAATTACCGATTCTGTTCTAAATTCCCTATTCTGATACAATTGCTGATCCTTTTCTAAATTCCCTATTCCAATACAATTACCGATTCTGTTTTAAATTCCCTATTCTGATACAATTACCGATTCTGTTCTAAATTCCCTATTCCGATACAATTACCGATTCTGTTCTAAATTCCCTATTCCGATACAATTACGATTCTGTTCTAAATTCCCTATTCCGATACAATTACCAGTTCCGATACAATTCCCGATTCCGATGCAATTACCGATTCTGTTCTAAATTCCCTATTCTGATACAATTACTGATTCTGTTCTAAATTCCCTATTCTGATACAATTACTGATTCTGTTCTAAATTCCTGATTCTGATTCAATTACCGATTCTGTTCTAAATTCCCTAATCCGATACAATTACTGATTCTGTTCTAAATTCCCTATTCTGATACAATTACTGATTCTGTTCTAAATTCCCTATTCCGATACAATTACTGATTCTGTTCTAAATTCCTGATTCCAATACAATTACCGATTCTGTTCTAAATTCCCGATTTTGATACAATTACTGATTCTGTTCTAAATTCCTGATTCTGATTCAATTACCGATTCTGTTCTAAATTCCCTATTCCGATACAATTACTGATTCTGTTCTAAATTCCTGATTCCAATACAATTACCGATTCTGTTCTAAATTCCCTATTCCGATACAATTACTGATTCTGTTCTAAATTCCTGATTCCAATACAATTACTGATTCTGTTCTAAATTCCTGATTCTGATTCAATTACCGATTCTGTTCTAAATTCCCTATTCCGATACAATTACTGATTCTGTTCTAAATTCCTGATTCCAATACAATTACCGATTCTGTTCTAAATTCCCGATTTTGATACAATTACTGATTCTGTTCTAAATTCCCTATTCCGATACAATAACCGATTCTGTTCTAAATTCCTGATTCCGATACAATTCCCGATTCCGATGCAATTACCGATTCTGTTCTAAATTCCCGATTTTGATACAATTACTGATTCTGTTCTAAATTCCCTATTCCGATACAATAACCGATTCTGTTCTAAATTCCTGATTCCGATACAATTACCGATTCTGTTCTAAATTCCCTATTCTGATACAATTACTGATTCTGTTCTAAATTCCCTATTCTGATACAATTACTGATTCTGTTCTAAATTCCCGATTTTGATACAATTACTGATTCTGTTCTAAATTCCCTAATCCGATACAATTACTGATTCTGTTCTAAATTCCCTATTCCGATACAATTACTGATTCTGTTCTAAATTCCTGATTCCAATACAATTACCGATTCTGTTCTAAATTCCCGATTTTGATACAATTACTGATTCTGTTCTAAATTCCCTATTCCGATACAATAACCGATTCTGTTCTAAATTCCTGATTCCGATACAATTACCAATTCTGTTCTAAATTCCTGATTCCGATACAATTACCGATTCTGTTCTAAATTCCTGATTCCGATACAATTACCGATTCTGTTCTAAATTCCCTATTCTGATACAATTACTGATTCTGTTCTAAATTCCTGATTCCGATACAATTACCGATTCTGTTCTAAATTCCCGATTTTGATACAATTACGATTCTGTTCTAAATTCCCTATTCCGATACAATTACCGATTCTGTTCTAAATTCCCTATTCCGATACAATTACCGATTCTGTTCTAAATTCCCTATTCCGATACAATTACGATTCTGTTCTAAATTCCCTATTCCGATACAATTACCAGTTCCGATACAATTCCCGATTCCGATGCAATTACCGATTCTGTTCTAAATTCCCTATTCTGATACAATTACCGATCTGTGTTAAATTTCCCATTCCGATACAATTACTGATTCTGTTCTAAATTCCCTATTCCGATACAATTACTGATTCTGTTCTAAATTCCTGATTCCAATACAATTACCGATTCTGTTCTAAATTCCCGATTTTGATACAATTACTGATTCTGTTCTAAATTCCCTATTCCAATACAATTACCGATTCTGTTCTAAATTCCCTATTCCGATACAATTACTGATTCTGTTCTAAATTCCCTATTCCGATACAATTACCGATTCTGTTCTAAATTCCCTATTCCGATACAATTACGATTCTGTTCTAAATTCCCTATTCCGATACAATTACCAGTTCCGATACAATTCCCGATTCCGATGCAATTACCGATTCTGTTCTAAATTCCCTATTCTGATACAATTACTGATTCTGTTCTAAATTCCCTATTCTGATACAATTACTGATTCTGTTCTAAATTCCTGATTCTGATTCAATTACCGATTCTGTTCTAAATTCCCTATTCTGATACAATTACCGATTCTGTTCTAAATTCCTGATTCCGATACAATTACTGATTCTGTTCTAAATTCCCTATTCCGATACAATTACTGATTCTGTTCTAAATTCCTGATTCCAATACAATTACCGATTCTGTTCTAAATTCCTGATTTTGATACAATTACTGATTCTGTTCTAAATTCCCTATTCCAATACAATTACCGATTCTGTTCTAAATTCCCTATTCCGATACAATTACCGATTCTGTTCTAAATTCCCTATTCTGATACAATTACCGATTTTGTTCTAAATTCCCTATTCCGATACAATTACCGATTCCGATACAATTCCTAATTTTGATACAATTACCGATTCTGTTCTAAATTCCTGATTCCGATACAATTACCAATTCTGTTCTAAATTCCTGATTCCGATACAATTACCGATTCTGTTCTAAATTCCTGATTCCGATACAATTACCGATTCTGTTCTAAATTCCTGATTCCGATACAATTACCGATTCTGTTCTAAATTCCTGATTCCGATACAATTACCGATTCTGTTCTAAATTCCTGATTCCGATACAATTACCGATTCTGTTCTAAATTACCTATTCCGATACAATTACTGATTCTGTTCTAAATTCCCAATTCCGATACAATTACCAGTTCTGTTCTAAATTCCCTATTCTGATGCAATTACCGATTCTGTTCTAAATTCCCTATTCCGATGCAATTACTGATTCTGTTCTAAATTGCTAATTCTGATACAATTACCGATTCTGTTCTAAATTTCCGATTCCAATACAATTACCGATTCTGTTCTAAATTCCCTATTCCGATACAATTACCGATTCTGTTCTAAATTCCTGATTCCGATACAATTACCGATTCTGTTCTAAATTCCCAATCCCGATACAATTACCGATTCTGTTCTAAATTCCCTATTCTGATACAATTACTGATTCTGTTCTAAATTCCCAATCCCGATACAATTACTGATTCTGTTCTTAATTCCCTATTCCGATACAATTACTGATTCTGTTCTAAATTCCCTATTCCGATACAATTACTGAGTCTGTTCTAAATTTCCTATTCTGATGCAATTACTGATTCTGTTCTAAATTCCTGATTCCGATATAATTACCGATTCTGTTCTAAATTCCCTATTCCGATACAATTACCGATTCTGTTCTAAATTCCTGATTCCGATACAATTACCGATTCTGTTCTAAATTCCTGATTCCGATACAATTACCGATTCTGTTCTAAATTCCCTATTCTGATACAATTACTGATTCTGTTCTAAATTCCCAATCCCGATACAATTACTGATTCTGTTCTTAATTCCCTATTCCGATACAATTACTGATTCTGTTCTAAATTCCCTATTCCGATACAATTACTGAGTCTGTTCTAAATTTCCTATTCTGATGCAATTACTGATTCTGTTCTAAATTCTAGATTCCGATATAATTACCGATTCGGATTCTAAAATAGCCTAAAAAGTAGAATTTCATTTTTTGGGTCGGAGGGAAGGGATGATTTAGCGGAGAGTCCTCATCTACTTTAAAATATAAATATAATTTTCTTTTTAATTTGACAAACTTTTTAATGTTTGCCTTTCTATGTGTTACATCCAAGATGTTGATAAACTCATTGTAAGATTTTCATCTATATTTTTTACTTGTGCCATTTTTTTTTTCCTATTTATCAACTCGTGCGATTTTTACTGGTGCCATTTTAACGGGACATTTCTTTATTTGTATTATTTTTAACTAAATTTGTTATTATGATCTATAAATTTTAGTTTTACTTGTAGTTTTTAAATCAATAAATACTTATACTTTTTATCATCAGTACCAGCAATAGAAAATTAAGTTTTAAACAAAAAAAAATTAAAAGAATGGTTTTTGGAATCAGAAATCAGGCTAAAATTTTTCCAAATTCTATACTAATTCTGATACCCCCAAAAGTTCTTATTTTGACGATTCCCAATTCTGATTAATCGTACCAACACTAGTACTTGCTTGTACTTGTAACAGCTTTCACCCTGCCAACTTCCTCCCGAGTAAGTACAGTGTGTCTGACCATCACAGCCCACTTTTTCTGATCCTGAGTTAGGTCACACAATACGGCTAGCCAAACTACATTCCATAGTCACAGACCAACAACTTGTAAGCTTGATGGTTAGGGTTAGGTCACTTTTGATTGCCGCCGTCACCCAGGTCTTCAACTGCTCACCAGCATGTTTACACCACCAGGTAGAGAAGGGGGGGGGGGAGTTCAGCCAGGTAGAAAAAAAAAATGACCTCGTGGATGAGCTCTCTCTCCACGCTGAGCTACTTGCCCAAACCATTTTAGATGGCATTGGAGAAGGACGGACGGCAAGGGTCAGGAATTCAGTTGTCTTCATATTGTTTGGTGAGAAAGGAAGGATGAGAGTAATCCGACGTAATGGGAAATGAAAAAGGAAAAATTATCATCCTGAGGAAGTCTTACAATAAAGACGACACGTTGATGAATATATAAAAAAATATCTCTTGGTTTTTCCTTTTTCATTTCCCACATATTGTTTGGTACAACTAGAGTATACCATGATATTTTATGTAGGGCAGATGTGATTGGCATTTTGATTAAAGGTTTTGTCTTATCCACCTTATTCTCTTGACCTGTCACCTACAGACTTACATGTTTTCAAACACCTGACAACTGCATAAAAACGTTTCTACTAAGAATAAGCTTTCATGTCTTTTCAAGAAAAAAAAAATTAAGATAGGTTTCCTTCTGATAATAGTGGGTAGATGTTTATTTAAAAAGTTTTCAAGATTTTATGACTTCCTTCACTTTCCTGGTTGTATTTATCAGTCCTATCAGCAAGATGCTTTTCCTTGATTTGGTCGAGATCAAAGTGTAGTATCTGTTCCGATGAATACTGCACCCCATAGACTGGTATTGTCTTGGTCTTCGGGGCTTGATTTACGCCGGTCTGTGGGTCTGTCCTGTGCAGTTTTAGGAGGTCCACCCTCCCAGGCTTCGCCTCCCCTCTTTGGGGAGGAGTAAGTTTATTGCTTACTGCCTGAGGCGCCCCTACCGGGGAATGCCGACGGGGCTGCCCAGGCAATTTTTAATGGCCAGAGTGCTTCTCGGGCGCTGGCTTTTCAAACCCCACTTTCCCGACCCGACCTTGGGTCACATCTTACCTTGTGATAGTAAGATAAAACTGGCCTCGTGCCTAACCTCCTGGAGAGGAGGTAAATAAATACTCTTATAGAGAACGCACTGTTTGGGCAGGTCTCAGAAGCGCCCGAGAGTTGACGAAACTATTAACTAATCAGGTTGCAGCAGGCAGACGATAACTTTTGGAAGAAATTAATTTTTACGATGTACAGCGCATTTAAAAAAAAAAAACTGAATTTCTACGATTTGTGTCAGTGCGTTGAATCTCCCGAAGGATTCATTAAGTTCTCTAAGCAACGGTCACTTCTAGCGAAAGACCTAAACGTAAACCCTAACCCAGAAAATGTGAAAAAGAAAAAACATTGAAAAAAAAAAAAAGTGAAAACAAAAAAACAAGAAATTGGTTGAAAACAGTAGTTTCGTTGTTTGTTATATAAAAAAAATCATCTTTTGAAACTTTTTGGTGCACAAAAACAAAATATTTTATTTAAAAACTTGATTAACAATGGTAAAATAAACATCTACTTAATAACAGTTTTTTAGCTATGGTTTGTTCTTTCTTTATTTTTATATATGTATTTTACTTTGATTTTCTTCGTCTGAATTTATCGTCTGCCAGTCTTCAATTTATCGTTTGGCAGCTTTCGCTTCGTCAACTCTCGAGCGCTTCCGAGACCTGCCTGAACGGTGATGATGCAAAGTCATGGAAACGCGGTGCGTTCTCTATAAGAGTACCACTTGATCAATTAAAACAAGGGAAGAATGCTTTTGAGACTGCACTGAGAAACTATGAAGCATTTGGTCAAGGGCTGGTTCCTGTTTATACAAAATTTGTTTCAGAGGTTTTAGCAAGTAGACGAGAGTCTTAATGATCTTGACTGTCCAAGAAGGAAGCAATACTCTGATGACACTAAAGGAAGCAAGTATTCTTCTATCGTCCTGACCTGTTGTTTACAGACTTCCATGATCAACAAAGTAAAGGTCAGAAAGGTCAGTTCCTATTTGCAAAGAACCCGTTCTTCTTCATGATAACATCCATACGCATGTGTCTAGTGTGATGCTTACAAAGTTAAACGATTTCGAAATCATTTTTGTCTCACTAACCTTATTCTTTTGACTTACAGACTTCCATGATCAACCAAACGTTTGATCAAGGGTTTGTTCTTGTTCACACAGTGCAGCAGTTAGCTGAAATGCATTGCACAAAAGTCCCATTTTTCTACATAATAATGTCCATCCACATGTCACTAGACGTTTATAACTTAAACGATTTCAAATTAATTTGCCTCGTCCGCCTTATTCTTCTGATCTATCACCTACAGACTTCCATCCTTTCAAACGCCTTGACAACTTTATAAAAACAACAAACGCTCACAAAACCAAACAGGTGCAGAAGAAACTTTTAGGGGGTTTAGAGACAGTGTTTTTGTGTGTGTGTTTTTTTACTATAGGAGCATACATAACCTTTTGTTATTCATTAGTGCATGCAATTATTTTGATGAAATTATTTTGATGAAAGTATTTTGATGAAAGTATTTTGATGAAAGTATTTTGGTGAAATTATTTTGATGAAAGTATTTTGATGAAAGTATTTTGGTGAAAGTATTTTGATGAAAGTATTTTGATGAAATTATTTTGATGAAAGTATTTCGATGAAAGTATTTTGATGAAAATATTTTGATGAAATTATTTTGATGAAAGTATTTTGATGAAATTATTTTGATGAAAGTATTTTGATGAAATTATTTTGATGCAATTATTTGGATGAAATTATTTTGATGCAATTATTTTGATGAAAGTATTTTGATGAAAGTATTTGGATGAAATTATTTTGATGAAATTATTTTGATGCAATTATTTTGATGAAAGTATTTTGATGAAATTATTTTGATGAAATTATTTTGATGAAAGTATTTGGATTAAATTATTTTGATGAAACTTGCTTTTCTAACTCGGGAATCTTTATGTTAAACTTCAAACTATACAGAATTTCAAACTGAATCTGACAAAAAAATTCCCGATTTCAACAATATGTATCTGAAGAAGGCCGAAGGTTACATCGGCCAAAACGTTGTAAATATAACATTAAAAACGAGAATAGTAATCCAAATAATCTAAATTATCAATCCTCATCGAAAAAAATCTGAAACCGTAAAAGTTACCCTAACCCTAACCTTAACGCCAAAACATTGCTATTTCTTACCTGTTTCATTTTCATTTTAACTAGCAGGACCCGTGTAAATTACACGAAATGATGTTTTCAATACTAATTATTTTGTTCCTAACCTATACATGTTTGAATAAAATATGATAAGATTTGACTTACATATTTATTTTTAAAAATGAACAATACATGAAACAATTTACAAAACTTCTTTATATACAATATTTCTAGTGAAGGTAGTTCCTCTTATCTGGCCATGAGTAGAATTATTCAGAGGACAAATTTTCACTCTTACACTGTTCATAGACCTTGCTCTTGCGAAGGCTACATAAAGTTGTCCATGAGTAAAGCAAGGTTGTGGTAGGTAGATCCCAACCTTATCGAAAGTCTGTCCTTGAGCTTTATTAATGGTCATTCATGAGTAGCATACAAAGATTCGGAAGGTCGTTGCTTTTGATGTAAGCGTGACACACAACATAACACACACGCTATCGTATCAATATGTGTCTTCCCGGTCGTCCCCTCTCTATCCCCTCTCCTTCGATGTAGAAAAAAAAAACTCTTAGAGGTTGGTTGGGATCGAACTATAAACCAGGCCAACGTCAAAATCCTGTCGCTAACCGTTGCGCCATAGGGAAATACTTGAAAACATTACGAAAATTAGGTGACTTGAATTCTTTTCCAAATCTAGGTGCAGCACGCATGCGCAGAGCTTTTGATGTAAGCATGACACACGAATATACACGCTATCGTGGCCTTAAAATGGCCATAACTTTAGGAATATTTTTTCGTAAATCAATAGATTTACTTTTGAATAGTTTTGATGGTTTTCTTTTTGTAATTTCCGTAAATAAATTCTCATAAATAAATCTTTTTTTGTAATTTTTGTAAATAAATTGATGTCTTTTTTTTTTCATTACAGAACCTGGAACTCTGCTGTCTTTTGGAGCTTGTTATTTAATTCCGGTTGGCATGGTTCACCCTGATGTGGCCTTAAAATTGTGACACCCTCTCCCTATAAACATACAACAACATGACGCAAAGCCTGCTTCAGGGTAAACGCTTCTTTTGCCGGGAATGGGCATTCTCCAAGATTAACCACTGTCTAGAGAACAGGGCGAGTGCAAAAACATGTGGGGCTTTAATCATGGGAGGGCCAGGGTGCGGAAAGACGGCACTTTGCTGCGAGCTAACCTGGCCCTCCGTTGCAAACCCGTGCAGACAGAGGACACTGAACAAGAAACTGTTAGCCTACCACTACTGCCAGGCGCACGATATTGAGACACTTTCTATTTCAGCATTTATTACCACCATTGTGGATCAGCTGAAAAAGTCAGAACTCTTGGAAGGTTACACAGAACTGCTAAACGATCCGGAGATGAGATCCCATCTAATCGCTAATGAAATCGAGCGGAATCCGGATGAAGCTTTCAAAAAAACCGTTCTGACGCCGCTCTCCACACTCACTCCTCCGTCTCAAAATCTTATTATTCTAGTCGACTCGATTGATGAGTCTTATTTGCAGTCTATCAGCGAGCGGGCGCAAGGAAGTCGAACGATAGCAGAGTTATTATCCAATAATCATCAACTGTTTCCAAAGTGGCTTTTGTTGGTGTGCTCTTCGAGAAAGCAGAGCAAGACTGTCACCCGTATGTTTACCGGATTTAGGAAAATAAGCCTTGACGATCTCCGAAAGACCCACGTCGTACGCGACGTGCAACAGTACATACTGTTTCGCTTGGATGAAGAAGACGAACTCAGACAACACCTAAGTCGGGAAACTGCTGAAATGTTGAACCAGCTCCATATAAAAAGTAACGGCTGTTTCCTTTACTTAGAAAAAGTCCTCGATGGAGTTGCTGAAAATTTCATAATGCTCCGGGAGATACGGGAAATCCCCGGCACCCTAAATGGCCTCTACCTTTGGCTATGTCAAAGGTTATTTGTCCGTAAACAGTTTGCGAAGATCCAACCAATACTGAACGTGATCTTAGCAGCTAGAAGTCCGCTTACCGAAAATGAGCTCTACCAGTGTGCTTGTATCCGCAATACAAACCTTACGCAAGAAGAATTTGACCGTCGAATAGCAATCCTTTCTAAAATACTGACCAATGGCAAAAATAACACAAAAATACTTTTCCACCACAGCTTTGCAGAATGGTTACTCGATGTGAAACACTGCACCCAGAAGTACCTATGCAATGCGGGTGAGGGTCATGGTATGTTAGCACTGAAAGCAACGCAAAAGGCATCACAGCTTTCGTTGAGTGGCGTCCAGGATTTATGTTTGCATCTAGTCAGAACCAATTTCCAGTATCCAATCCAACAGAACCACTTAATTCACTGGCTAGTCATGTCCGGTGCCAATATCGAGGATAGCTTGAACATCGGTCTGCCGAAAGATCAAAGAGTTTTGAAGCTTTTAGTAGAAGCGGGCGCCATAATGCCCGAGGAGGAAGACGCTAATGCGTCTACTTTGAAAAGTGACGTTGAAGATGTTAACGTGCGAAGCATGGTTGAAAAACTTTTGGTCGAGGCAGGCTCAGCCAAGGAAGGTGCGACAACAACAACAGACTGCAGCGGATCGGTATGTACACAACCACTTCTTTTTATCTTTTTTTTCTTTATACTAATGAGTCACTTCTTATCAAGGCCTGAAAGCCACTCGAGGATAAGAGTTAATGAGATTGTCTGTTGATGATGAACAACACCATGAGAGGATTGGAAAATATGGGTTAAATGGTCAGAATTTGATTATATAAACGGACAGCTGGCAAAAATTTATTAACATTAGACTATGTTGCAGTCAGTTGGGAAGTAGTTCAATGGTATTGTAGTCCACAGATGGGAAGTTTGTCAAAATAAACTTTGTGATAGTTTTCATTTCATTTTAAAGCGAAAAGGAAAATTATTATTTACGAGTTCTAGCTGTGAATGTTTCACAAGGGGGATTAGGGTTCAGATGAGCACCTACCATAAAAATAACGATAGAGAAGAGAAAGACTCATAACATCTCTTCTGTGCCCAACTTAAATTCTCTTACCTATTTTTTCTATTTAACATTTTCCAACAGTAAAAAAAATTAAAAAATCAAATCAAAAGGATGATTCGTTGCTGCTACCACTAATTAATTTTTCAATTAATCATAATTTACCCATTATCACCCATTAATTTTTAAATTAATCATAATTTTACCCATTATCACCAATTAATTTATCAATTAATCATAATTTTATCCATTATCACAAATTAATTTTTCAATTAATCATAATTTTATCCATTATCACAAATTAATTTTTCAATTAATCATAATTTTACCCAATATCACCCATTAATTTTTAAATTAATCATAATTTTACCCATTATCACCAATTAATTTATCAATTAATCATAATTTTATCCATTATCACAAATTAATTTTTCAATTAATCATAATTTTATCCATTATCACAACTTAATTTTTCAATTAATCATAATTTACCCATTATCACCCATTAATTTTTAAATTAATCATAATTTTACCCATTATCACCAATTAATTTATCAATTAATCATAATTTTATCCATTATCACAAATTAATTTTTCAATTAATCATAATTTTACCCAATATCACCCATTAATTTTCTAATTAATACAAATTTTACCCATTATGACCAATTAATTTATCAATTAATCATAATTTTATCCATTATGACCAATTAATTTATCAATTAATCATAATTTTATCCATCATCACCTATTAAGTTTTCAATTAATCATAATTTTACCCATTATGACGAATTAATTTTTCAATTAATCATAATTTTATCCATTATCACCCATTAATTTATCAATTAATAATAATTTTACCCATTATCACCAATTAATTTATCAATTAATCATAATTTTCCCAATATCACACATTAAGTTTTCAATTAATCATAATTTTACCCATTATGACCAATTAATTTATCAATTAATCATAATTTTATACATTATAACCACTTAAGTTTTCAATTAATCATAATTTTACCCATTATAACCACTTAAGTTTTCAATTAATCATAATTTTACCCATTATAACCACTTAAGTTTTCAATTAATCATAATTTTACCCATTATCACCAATTAATTTTCAAATTAATCATAATTTTATACATTATCACCAATTAATTTATCAATTAATCATTATTTTACCCATTATCACCCATTAAGTTTTACATTAATCATAATTTTACCCATTATAACCAATTAATTTTTCAATCAATACTAATTTTACCCATTATCACCAATTAATTTACAAATTAATCATAATTTTACCCATTATCACAAATTAATTTTTCAATTAATCATAATTTTATCTATTATCACCCATTAATTTATCAATTAATAATAATTTTACCCATTATCACCAATTAATTTATCAATTAATCATAATTTTCCCAATATCACCCATTAAGTTTTGAACTAATCATAATTTTATACATTATCACACATTAAGTTTTCAATTAATCATAATTTTACCCATTATCACCAATTAATTTATCAATTAATCATTATTTTACCCATTATCACCAATTAATTTTACATTAATCATAATTTTACCCATTATAACCAATTAATTTTTCAATCAATACTAATTTTACCCATTATCACCAATTAATTTTACATTAATCATAATTTTACCCATTATCACAAATTAATTTTCAAATTAATCATAATTTTATACATTATCACCAATTAATTTATCAATTAATCATTATTTTACCCATTATCACCCATTAAGTTTTACATTAATCATAATTTTACCCATTATAACCAATTAATTTTTCAATCAATACTAATTTTACCCATTATCACCAATTAATTTACAAATTAATCATAATTTTACCCATTATCACAAATTAATTTTTCAATTAATCATAATTTTATCTATTATCACCCATTAATTTATCAATTAATAATAATTTTACCCATTATCACCAATTAATTTATCAATTAATCATAATTTTCCCAATATCACCCATTAAGTTTTGAACTAATCATAATTTTATACATTATCACACATTAAGTTTTCAATTAATCATAATTTTACCCATTATCACCAATTAATTTATCAATTAATCATTATTTTACCCATTATCACCAATTAATTTTACATTAATCATAATTTTACCCATTATAACCAATTAATTTTTCAATCAATACTAATTTTACCCATTATCACCAATTAATTTACAAATTAATCATAATTTTACCTATTACAACCCATTAATTTACCAATTAATCATAATTTTATCCATTATCACAAATTAATTTTTCAATTAATCATAATTTTTCCCATTAGCACCCATTAATTTATCAATTAATCATAATTTTACCCATTAGCACATATTAAGTTTTCTATTAATCATAATTTTTTCCATTATTATCCATTAATGTTTCAATTAATCATAATTTTATCTATTATCACCCATTAATTTATCAATTAATCATAATTTTACCCATTATCACATATTAATTTATCAATTAATCATAATTTTATCTATTATCACCAATTAATTTATCAATTAATCATAATTTTACCCATTATCACCCATTAATTTATCAATTAATCATAATTTTATCTATTATCACCCATTAATTTTTAAATTAATCATAATTTTACCCATTATCACCAATTAATTTATCAATTAATCATAATTTTATCCATTATCACAAATTAATTTTTCAATTAATCATAATTTTACCCAATATCACCCATTAATTTTCTAATTAATACAAATTTTACCCATTATGACCAATTAATTTATCAATTAATCATAATTTTACCCATTATCACCAATTAATTTATCAATTAATCATAATTTTACCCATTATGACGAATTAATTTTTCAATTAATCATAATTTTATCCATTATCACAAATTAATTTTTCAATTAATCATAATTTTACCCATTATCACCAATTAATTTATCAATTAATCATAATTTTATCCATTATCACAAATTAATTTTTCAATTAATCATAATTTTACCCAATATCACCCATTAATTTTCTAATTAATACAAATTTTACCCATTATGACCAATTAATTTATCAATTAATCATTATTTTACCCATTATCACCCATTAAGTTTTACATTAATCATAATTTTACCCATTATAACCAATTAATTTTTCAATCAATACTAATTTTACCCATTATCACCAATTAATTTACAAATTAATCATAATTTTACCTATTACAACCCATTAATTTACCAATCAATCATAATTTTATCCATTATCACAAATTAATTTTTCAATTAATCATAATTTTTCCCATTATCACCCATTAATTTATCAATTAATCATAATTTTACCCATTAGCACATATTAAGTTTTCTATTAATCATAATTTTTTCCATTATTATCCATTAATGTTTCAATTAATCATAATTTTATCTATTATCACCCATTAATTTATCAATTAATCATAATTTTACCCATTATCACATATTAATTTATCAATTAATCATAATTTTATCTATTATCACCAATTAATTTATCAATTAATCATAATTTTACCCATTATCACATATTAATTTATCAATTAATCATAGATTTATTCATTATCACCCATTAATTTTTCAATTAATCATAATTTTACCTATTATCACCCATTAATTTTTTAATTAATCATAATTTTATCCATTATCACCTATTAATTTTTCAATTAATCATAATTTACCCATTATCACCCATTAATTTTTTAAGTAATCATAATTTTATCCATTATCACCCATTAATTGATCAATTACTGATAATTTTTTCCATTATCACCCATTAATTTTTCAATTAATCATAATGTTACCCATTATCACCCATTAATTTTTCAATTAATCATAATTTTACCCATTATCACCCATTAATTTTTCAATTAATCATAATGTTACCCATTATCACCCATTAATTTATCAATTAATCATTATTTTACTTGTGTTCGATTTGTGGAATTGTGAATTTCACCTTATGTGGAGATTTACAATGTTATTGATTATATATTAATCAATGTTATTGATAAGATTATTAAGACTGCTTCAATATAACACTCAGTTTAGTGTCCCTATTTACTTTTCTTCCTCATGAGGGCAGAATTAGACACAAATTCAGTTTTTAATGTAGGGAAAGCAACCTAGCTCCCCAAAAGAGGACCATCTGGACTGGGACAAAAAAATGGCATCAATCTAGGATTCCCCTTTTACTTACTGAGTACAGAACAGATACTACACTTTGAATTATTTATTTGCAAAAAAACATATAAAATATACATTTTAATAAATTAAGCACAAGTGTTGGAAGTGGAGGTGTCATAGGTCATCCTCTGCCTATCCTACTTTGTTGATCCTACTCTGAACTAGAATAATTGCACTCACTGCAATACCACATCCCAAAATTATATGTTTTCCTCTTGATTTTTACTCAAAATCTCTGCAATATTTTGAACTCATTTCCTTAGAATTTTCTTTAGTGGGGTCCATCGCAGTATCTAAAATGACCTCAAATCTCAAACACATCCTAACCAATTTTCTATGACAGAACCACATATTCTATTGGATTGATTTCGCCTGGATTCAAAATATTTTGACCACTTTTGACGCAGTTTCCACGGACTTTTAACGGTGATTTTTTTGCCGTTCCATTTGCAACCTTTCCTCATTGGACATTTTTTATTTTTGTCACTGGACTTTATTCTATCTGGATATACTTTACATTTGAACAGTTTTTTTCACACCCACTTATATCCATTTTCTATTATTCTCTCAAATTTTTCAATTTTTTAATTTTGGCTACTTCCCTGTCAATTTATCTATTCATGTAATTCCTCTGATGATAAGACTTCGATCTTTGAAAAGCCTGGCTTAAGGAAAGAAAAATATAAACGTAATTTTATTGAATACACCTTGCATTGAACAGCTGAAGATGAAATAGATTTGTCATTTTTTATATTTTTTATTTCTCTTTTTTCATTTCTCTCTCTCTCTCTCTCTCTCTCTATATATATATATATATATATATATATATATATAATAGGAGATTGTAGTTTGCTTGAAGCATTGCTGGTAAATATAAGTGCAGGTTTGTTGTCTTTTGATAATGAAAGTTTTTCTTTCGAAAATTTAAGATTACCTTGTGCCGGAACTTTTTATTTACCTGACAGTATTTACTGTCCTGGTATTTAATCTGTTTTACGTGAAATATTAAAAAATCGTTTTGAGATTCCATTCTCGTTTTCTCTTCTCGTTTGTTTCTGTTCACCCTCTCCACCTTCCGGCACCTACATCGCATTGCTACAGCCTCGGATTACAAACCTGCACTTATATATATATATATATATATATATATATATATATATATATATATATATATATATATAATATGTGTGTGAGTAGGGTGGTGCAGAAGTATGCATACGGTGATAAAAAAGAGAAAACACGTACATATTATTCACTGCATTTATTATACAAACAAACGAATGTTGCATCAACATGTAATAAGAAACACGTGATAATAAAAAGCCCTAATCTCTCAGGTACTCGAATTAAACTGCAAATTTAACTGTAGAATAAAAGGAAATCATTAAAAGTACATGAATTTTTATTTTAAGATATTTTGCTTTCACTTCAATATATTATATCACTAATTTATGACTGTCCGATAGCCTTCCTTGTCACTTATTCTCATATAGAATCTTCAGGCTAAAAACAGAATGAAGTATGGTCTGAAGAGGCCATTCCGTCAGGCATTACATCCTCCTTTAAGAGCGAGGATTGGTTCATCGCCACTTGCCAGGGAAATATCAATAGGTCCAATAACAATTATTTTTATAACCACACGCAGTGACCTCTTGTGGGAGCTGATTTCCCACTAAAGACTGATGCAATGCCTAACTTTGTTGCAGTGGAAAGCTATCCAACGCCTAACTTTGTTGCAGTGGAAAGCTATCCAACGCCTAACTTTGCTGCAGTGGGAAGCTATCCAACGCCTAACTTTGCTGCAGTGGGAAGCTATCCAACGCCTAACTTTGCTGCAGTGGGAAGCTATCCAATGCCTAACTTTGCTGCAGTGGGAAGCTATCTAATGCCTAACTTTGCTGCAGTGGAAAGCTATCCAACACCTAACTTTGCTGCAGTGGGAAGCTATCCAATGCCTAACTTTACTGCAGTGGAAAGCTATTCAATGCCTAACTTTGTTGCAGTGGAAAGCTATCCAATGCCTAACTTTGCTGCAGTGGGACGCTATCCAATGCCTAACTTTGCTGCAGTGGGAAGCTCTCCAATGCCTAACTTTGCTGCAGTGGGAAGCTATCCAACGCCTTACTTTGCTGCAGTAGGAAGCTATCCAACGCCTAACTTTGCTGCAGTGGGAAGCTATCCAACGCATGCTAGCATCTAAAATGGAGATTAAATCTAATATGATGATGATTGTGCCAAAAAAATCCATGATATAATAATCTTCTATATATATATATAAAACTCAATGTCTGTATGTATGTGTGTGTGCGTTTTATGTTAGTGTATTCCCTATAGAAAGAAAGGTTAGAGAATCTACATAAAATCCAAAAGTGTATTCTTATGTAAAATTTACTTGGGAAGACAATGGAAGTGTTCCCGAATCTCTAAGTGCACCCCTAAGAGGGCTATGATGGCATAAGTCTCTTAAAAATTCAAATATATCCTATCTTTATGAAATTTAAATCATATGTATACAATTTTCTGGGGAAGACAATGGAAGTGGTCCTGAATCTCTAAGTGTCCTCCTAACCTATAGGAGATATGAGGGCTGACTTCCTTTAAAACTTCAAATATATACTATGTTTATGAAATTTATAACATATGTATAAAAAAAACTCCGGTGAAGACAATGGAAGTGGTTTTAAATCTCTATATTACCCTCTAAGTGACCCATAGGGACAGAACCCCCTTAAAACTTAAAATATGTATATCGGATTTTAATGAAATTCAAACCATATGTATAAGACAGAATTCAGAGTGTTTTCCAACATTTCAGCTTCTTTTGACTCTATTAGGGGCCGAAATGGGAAGACGGGGGGGGGGGGGCAGTAAACCAAAGAAATTAATATGGAATATGGTGTTATGAGCGTAGTGAAAAAGTATGTAGTAGTGATCCTCATTCAATCCCGATCGACGTCGGGTCACCTTGCTTGCTATTTAATATTGATGATTACTCTTTCATTGGAATGAATTCATCAAGAAAGTAAAATCGATTTCGCTATCTAGTGGAGGATGATCTCTTCTGATCTTTTCAGCCCGTTTCTCACAGAAGAGACGTTGCTAGTCTCTCTCTACTCTATCGTTATTTCCATGGAAGGTGCTCGACTGAGCTCCAATTTCTGGTTCCTCTTTGTAAGACATTGACAATAAGAATTCATCTTTCAATCATAACAAAAAAAAACTGTCCTTTCTTCCTGTATGTGCCTTGTATCAGATGCAATTTCCATGAAGAGAGCTTCTTCGCAGGGCTTCCTGTGTGTGTAACATAGTTCCATGGAAGGATGCAGGTTAACAGATAGCTGCGGCAAACTAGAGAGACCATGCAGTCCAAGTAATCCTGAGGCACAATTTCTGTGAGTTCTATACAGAAATCCGACTTGCTTAACAAACAAGTAACAACAAATAAATTATCATCACCAGAAACAAAAAATAAATTATCATCACAAGCAACAACAAATGATTATCATCACCAGAAACAACAAATAAATTAGCATCACAAGCTACAACAAATGAATCATCATCACAAGCAACAACAAATGAATTATCATCACCAGCAACAACAAATAAATCATCATCACAAGCAACAACAAATAAATCATCATCACTAGAAACAACAAATAAATCATCATCACTAGAAACAACAAATAAATAATCAGAAGCAACAACAAATAAATCATCATCACAAGCAACAACAAATAAATCATCATCACTAGAAACAACAAATAAATCATCATCACTAGAAACAACAAATAAATAATCAGAAGCAACAACAAATAAATCATCACAAGTAAAAACAAATAAATTATCATCACCAGCAACAACAAATAAATCATCATCACCAGCAACAACAAATAAATTATCATCACCAGCAACAACAAATAAATTATCATCACCAGCAACAACAAATAAATTATCATCACCAGCAACAACAAATTAATTATCATCACCAGCAACAACAAATAAATTATCCTCACCAGCAACAACAAATAAATAATCATCACCAGCAACAACAAATAAATTATCATCACCAGCAACAACAAATAAATCATCATCACCAGCAACAACAAATAAATAATCATCATCAGCAACAACAAATAAATTATCATCACCAGCAACAACAAATAAATAATCATCACCAGCAACAACAAATAAATTATCATAAGCAACAACAAATAAATTATCATCACCAGCAACAACAAATAAATAATCATCACCAGCAACAACAAATAAATTATCATCACCAGCAACAACAAATAAATTATCATCACCAGCAACAACAAATAAATAATCATCACCAGCAACAACAAATAAATTATCATCACCAGCAACAAAAAATAAATTATCATCACCAGCAACAACAAATAAATCATCATCACCAGCAACAACAAATAAATTATCATCACCAGCAACAACAAATAAATAATCATCACCAGCAACAACAAATAAATTATCATCACCAGCAACAGCAAATAAATTATCACCACCAGCAACAACAAATAAATCATCATCACCAGCAACAACAAATAAATTATCATCACCAGCAACAACAAATTAATTATCATCACCAGCAACAACAAATAAATTATCCTCACCAGCAACAACAAATAAATTATCATCACCAGCAACAACAAATAAATCATCATCACCAGCAACAACAAATAAATCATCATCACCAGCAACAACAAATAAATTATCATCACCAGCAACAAGAAATAAATTATCATCACCAGCAACAACAAATAAATTATCATCACCAGCAACAACAAATAAATCATCATCACCAGCAACAACAAATAAATCATCATCACCAGCAACAACAAATAAATAATCATCACCAGCAACAACAAATAAATTATCATCACCAGCAACAACAAATAAATTATCATCACAAGCAACAACAAATTAATTATCATCACCAGCAACAACAAATAAATTATCATCACCAGCAACAACAAATAAATTATCATCACCAGCAACAACAAATAAATTATCATCACCAGCAACAACAAATAAATTATCATCACCAGCAACAACAAATAAATTATCATCACCAGCAACAACAAATTAATTATCATCACCAGCAACAACAAATAAATTATCATCACCAGCAACAACAAATAAATTATCATCACCAGCAACAACAAATCAATTATCATCACCAGCAACAACAAATAAATTATCATCACCAACAACAACAAATAAATTATCATCACCAGCAACAAAAAATAAATTATCATCACCAGCAACAACAAATAAATCATCATCACCAGCAACAACAAATAAATCATCATCACCAGCAACAACAAATAAATAATCATCACCAGCAACAACAAATAAATAATCATCACCAGCAACAACAAATCAATTATCATCACCAGCAACAACAAATAAATCATCATCACCAGCAACAACAAATAAATTATCATCACCAGCAACAACAAATAAATCATCATCACCAGCAACAACAAATAAATCATCATCACCAGCAACAACAAATAAATAATCATCACCAGCAACAACAAATAAATCATCATCACCAGCAACAACAAATAAATCATCATCACCAGCAACAACAAATAAATAATCATCACCAGCAACAACAAATCAATTATCATCACCAGCAACAACAAATAAATTATCATCACCAACAACAACAAATAAATTATCATCACCAGCAACAACAAATAAATTATCATCACCAGCAACAACAAATCAATTATCATCACCAGCAACAACAAATAAATTATCATCACCAGCAACAACAAATAAATTATCATCACCAGCAACAACAAATCAATTATCATCACCAGCAACAACAAATTAATTATCATCACCAGCAACAACAAATAAATTATCATCACCAGCAACAACAAATAAATTATCATCACCAGCAACAACAAATCAATTATCATCACCAGCAACAACAAATAAATTATCATCACCAGCAACAACAAATAAATTATCATCACCAGCAACAACAAATCAATTATCATCACCAGCAACAACAAATTAATTATCATCACCAGCAACAACAAATAAATTATCATCACCAGCAACAACAAATAAATTATCATCACCAGCAACAACAAATCAATTATCATCACCAGCAACAACAAATAAATTATCATCACCAGCAACAACAAATAAATTATCATCACCAGCAACAACAAATCAATTATCATCACCAGCAACAACAAATAAATTATCATCACCAGCAACAACAAATAAATTATCATCACCAGCAACAACAAATAAATTATCATCACCAGCAACAACAAATAAATTATCATCACCAGCAACAACAAATCAATTATCATCACCAGCAACAACAAATAAATCATCATCACCAGCAACAACAAATAAATAATCATCACCAGCAACAACAAATAAATAATCATCACCAGCAACAACAAATCAATTATCATCACCAGCAACAACAAATAAATCATCATCACCAGCAACAACAAATCAATTATCATCACCAGCAACAACAAATAAATCATCATCACCAGCAACAACAAATAAATCATCATCACCAGCAACAACAAATAAATAATCATCACCAGCAACAACAAATAAATCATCATCACCAGCAACAACAAATAAATCATCATCACCAGCAACAACAAATAAATAATCATCACCAGCAACAACAAATCAATTATCATCACCAGCAACAACAAATAAATTATCATCACCAACAACAACAAATAAATTATCATCACCAGCAACAACAAATAAATTATCATCACCAGCAACAACAAATCAATTATCATCACCAGCAACAACAAATAAATTATCATCACCAGCAACAACAAATAAATTATCATCACCAGCAACAACAAATCAATTATCATCACCAGCAACAACAAATTAATTATCATCACCAGCAACAACAAATAAATTATCATCACCAGCAACAACAAATAAATTATCATCACCAGCAACAACAAATAAATAATCATCACCAGCAACAACAAATAAATTATCATCACCAGCAACAACAAATAAATAATCATCACCAGCAACAACAAATAAATTATCATCACCAGCAACAACAAATAAATAATCATCACCAGCAACAACAAATAAATTATCATCACCAGCAACAACAAATAAATTATCATCACCAGCAACAACACAAATTATCAAAAATAAAAATAAAATTAAATAAGTTTGTTATAGCAGAATGAATCATACACGGAATAAAAACTTTCCATATTGAGAAAATGCAATATAGCTTCCAAGACGTCAAAGGAAGTAAATCTAAAATCATAATATATAACCAAGGAAGATAACTCTCAATTCACGTGCACCAGTCAACTTGTTATAAGTAACTTATTTAATGTTAGTTTTTTACTAAGATATTATTTTAAGTAAAAAAACAAGTTGTTTGAGAGTAATGTCGAAACTCATTTCATCGTAAATAATTGACACCCGTAAACTAGTAAATTACTTGAAACAAAAAAATGCAACAACAATAATATGCAACCAAGGAAGATAACTCCTTACCCTCTTTATTTTTAAAAGTTTTAAATAAATAGTAGGGTTATCTCTCTTGGTTGGTTATTATGATTTAAGATTTACTTCCTCTAGCATTTTGATTTTTTTTCAGTATGGCGAGTTTTTATTGTGTACCGGTCAACTTGTTATAAGTAACTTAATGTTAGTTTTTTGTTTACTAAAACATGATTTTAAGTAAAAAAAAAACAAACAAGTTGTTTGAGAATAATGTCGAAACTCATTTCACTGTGAATAATTGACCCCCTTAAACTAGTAAATTCCTCGAAACAAAAAATCTGCAATAATAATAATTAAAAAAATTTTAATGATAAAAATGATAAAAATAATAAAAATAATAAAAATGATGAAAAGAAAAAAAGAACAAAATTAATTTAAAAAAAAAAATTAAAAATCAACAATAAAAATACCAGCAGTTCCCATAACAAATGCATCATTAGCAAAAATAAAATCATCGTCATCATCGTCATCGTCATCATCATCATCATCATCATCATCATCATCATCGTCATCGTCATCGTCATCGTCATAATCGTCGTCATCATCATCATCATCATCATCATCATCATCATCATCATCATCATCATTAGCATCATAATCAAAAATCATCATCGTCCAAAACAAAAATCATCATCATCATCGACAACAAAAAAGCATCATCATCATCATCATCATCATCATCATCATCATCATCATCATCATCATCATCATCATCATCATCATCATCATCATCAACACAAAATGCTTGAATTGCTAACGTTAGGGAACACCCTTTTTTGTTTGTAATATTCAGTTGTTTCTTTTTTTATGACATTAATGAATAAAGACTGGAAAACAAACAAATAAATAAACAAACAAATAAATAAACAAACAAATAAATAAATAAATAACTCTTTGAAAGAAAAATTCTCGCCACCCCCTCTCTCCCATTGTTTTTTTTTTTTAAATAATTCCTTTCCGAAAATGTAAGCTTTCAAATTATGAGAGATTATATTATTCTCATTTCACACAGAAAATGTATTCGCCTATTGTATTTTTTTTTTTTAGGAATTAAGGGTGGAGTGTTTTCTTCTTTGGAGTTGATTACATAGTAACACATTGGAATTTGAAAGGCTGCACCATTTGAAAATAATAGATGTCTTTTTTGTTTTACATTTCTTTTTTTTAATGTGCGTACGTAAGTATTACTTACTAGTATATAAATTCGGTTCAATGAGACGACAGGGCCATGTTAAAAAAAAATACCATTCTTCGGTGCCATTGAGACGTTGCTAGTCTTTCCGTAGCTCTATCGGTATTTCTATGGAAGGTGTTCGACTGAGCTCCACTCTTTGATTCTTCCTCACCTGTAAAACCTTATCAACAAAAATTCGTCTTCTATCAACACTGCAAAGAGGTCTCCATTCTTTCTATGTGTACCTAAAATCAAATGGAACTTCCATGAACAAAGTTTCTTTCCAAGAACTTCCCACCTGTGAAACACGTTACAGTGGGAATGCTTCCCAACTAATTACAACATGGTTGTTTTCATGTCCAATATAAAAAAATTATCTGTTGAGTCGTCCTGTGAATAAATCAAACATCGTTCTCAATCCTTTCATTGTTCTGTTCCATCATTCAACTAACTTTTGATCTTGGTAAATAGTGACTCATTAGTATTAGTATCGGAGTCGGATATTTTGGAATTCTGGGAGTCGGATATTTTGGAATTCTAGGAGGATCAGGGTTAAATAGATGGAGAGGTTGACATGTGAATGATGAAGTATATTATGAGAGGATTGAAAATGATTCCATTGGTGAACACCATAGATATGTGAATCAATAATGATTTACTAAGTCAGTTGCTAGACGTTGAAGCTTCGAAGTACAGCCACAAACAGTTGGGTCATCTACCTCAATGTTTTTTTGTTTTTATATACTAATGAGTCACCACTTACCAATGTCAAAAGCCACTCGAGGATAAGGGTTAATGAGATGGATGGATTGTCAGTTGAATGATGAAGAATATTATGAGAGGATTTTTATATACTAATGAGTCACCACTTACCAAGGTGAAAAGCCACTCGAGGATAAGGGTTAATGAGATGGATGGATTGTCAGTTGAATGATGAAGAATATTATGAGAGGATTTTTATATACTAATGAGTCACCACTTACCAATGTCAAAAGCCACTCGAGGATAAGGGTTAATGAGATGGATGGATTGTCAGTTGAATGATGAAGAATATTATGAGAGGATTTTTATATACTAATGAGTCACCACTTACCAAGGTTAAAAGCCACTCGAGGATAAGGGTTAATGAGATGGATGGATTGTCAGTTGAATGATGAAGAATATTATGAGAGGATTTTTATATACTAATGAGTCACCACTTACCAATGTCAAAAGCCACTCGAGGATAAGGGTTAATGAGATGGATGGATTGTCAGTTGAATGATGAAGAATATTATGAGAGGATTTTTATATACTAATGAGTCACCACTTACCAAGGTTAAAAGCCACTCGAGGATAAGGGTTAATGAGATTGTCAGTTGGATGATGAACAATACTATGAGATGATTGGAAATGATGAATGGAAAGGGCAGAATTTGATTATTTGCATATCGGTGATGAAGAATAAATCTTATATAAATAGGGATTTTGTCTGTCTGTCCGTCAGTCACAATTTTTATATACTAATGAGTCACCACTTACCAAGGTCAAAAGCCACTCAAGGATAAGGGTTAATGAGATTGTCAGTTGGATGATGAACAACAACCCTATGAGATGATTGTAAATGATAAATGTAAAGGGCCGTATTAGATTATTTAAGAGGACGGCTTGACTGGTATTTGTTGACATTGGACTTGAAGATGGGGAAGTTCTTGGAAAGAAACTCTGTTCATGGAAGATAAAGGCACGTGCGAAAATTTATGTTTTCCTTTGATTTTGATGAGTTCTTGTTGTGAATGTCCTACAAGGAAGACCAGAAGGTTGGAGCTCAGTCGGGGAAATAGCGATAAAGGCTGGTAACGTCTATTCTGTGAGAAAGGGGCTGTAGAGAACAGAAGCGATCATTCCCCCCCCCCACTAGATTGCTAATTCGATTTTGTACTCCATCAAAGCAAGAAAACGGCACCTCCCCAGATGTGGCAGCAGTATTTCATCTTGGGACGTAACTGACTGTTATACGTGTAGAGGATAATGCATCAGAAGTTAAGGACTTTCTGGAGCAGTAGAATGATCCAACCATTTTTCGAGCAACCTTAGCAACAGATTTATCATCATCATCATCATCATCATTGGTTTAACGTCCGTTTTACATGCTGGCATGTGTTGGATAGCTTTAAGAAATTGACTTCCAAACTAACCTATCTCTGGCCAGGTCTTTGTTTATCCCTCTTTCTCTCAAATCCATCTTTATCACTTCCTTTCATGTTTTCCTTGGTCTTCCTCTGCCATCTTAACTGTTCTACATCTGCTAACCAAAGAACCATTCTTTCAATATGACCAAACCAACAAAGTCTTCTGTTCTGCACACATCTCCCAGTACGGCCCAGATTTAATCTTACTTTACGGTCATCAGATCTGTCGATCTTTAAGACTCACATGACACATCCATTGTCTCATTCTCGTATCATTTCTCTCCATACAACATATGTCCTCAACCCTCACTGGACAGGTTTCACTCCCATACGTCATCACACTGCATACACATTCTTTCCTTTTTATGCATGTCATCTGAAAGAAGATCCTAGCAGAACATTTACTAAAACGAACTTTATTTAGAATCGCAAATATACCATAAAACTTGCCTTTCGCCATTAAAATTTCATACACGGTAGAAATGACTTTGTATTCAGCTGTTTAAAGACTTAAAAATCACTAAAATACAATTTCAATACATTATTAATAGATTTTTTTTTTAATAGTCGGAATGTGTTTACTTTAAAATTTGAAAGTGATTTTAAAAAATGTTGATTATTAATCATCATCATCATCATCATCATCATCATCATCATCATCATCATCATCATCATCATCATCATCATCATCGGTATTCTGATTATCGTTCAGGATTGGGGGCAATGTCCACACCAGTGCCGTCGCCCTCCCCCCCCCCCCTCCATACAGCTGGCTAGTCTCAATGCAGATGTTAGTCCTCAATGCAGATCTCCACTTTTGTCAATCATGAGGGTCAGCGTTTAAGAGCCTCCAGTCTCCGTGGCCTCTCTCTGTCAGCTCCCTCCAAGACAACTTTGGCCGGCCAACTCTACGCCTAACAGAGACTTGTAGGTTTAGTGCACAGTTGATTGCACTGCTGGATCTGTCCACGTGGTCATACCAGCGGAGTCTTCTCTCCCTCAACATGGGATCGAGGTCTGCAAGACCAAGTTTCCCCAGCAACTCACTTGTCCGCACGGTGGAAGTATCATTTGGCTCGAATTATAAATTAAATGCAAAAGTCAAGTAATATGGTTCAACGTGCCTGTCGTATAAAACACCCAGTAATTTCTGGTTTGTGTTAAATTTTAAAATCAAATGTTTGTCTTTTTTTTCCAATTTTCTCATCTTTTTGTTTTTGCTGGAGATTGGGCATCCTACTGGATGCCAGACATTCACCTGTTTCACAGAGACTCCAACCGAGAGATCTTTTTAGGATTCTAAACGCCCCTTTAAGCGCAATTGTTTGCATCTCTCTTGCACTTGGTTCAGCGGGTATATTCGTCAGGTAGTTTTAAAAATTCTTTTTCGTGCGCCCGGTTTCTCCTAAGTATGATGATTCATCTGTGCCGCTAAGCCAAATGAAAACATGAATTTTTGAACACGAAACTGATATACTATGTCACAACTGATGGAAAAGGAGGGGGAGAGGGTTAATGAAATAAGCCTATTAAATGATATACTTTTAGCATGTCATTAAATGTCATGTCATTGACCTTTGATATGATTTAATTACTTAGTTTGTAATTCAACAAAAAAAGTTAAAACCTGATTGAACGCATTTTTCTCTTTTTTTCATTTGACTGAATAATAAAAAAAAAATGACTAACATCTAATCAGATTTCGTTTTTAAGAAGATGACTCACTAATTCAGAAACGTCTGGACTTCGATGACTATTTCGAATATTTACTATAATTATTTTCTTTTTCTTTTATCTTTTTTTCTTTCTTCTTTTCCTTCTTTTATTATGCTCATTCTCTTTCCTTTTTTATCTTTATTTTATTTTCATTCTTTTTCTCCCTTTTTTAAAATTTTTTACTTCATTTCTTTTCATTCTTTTTCTTTTCTTCTTTCTATTTTATTATTTCTTTTTTTTCTTGATTTCCTTTCTTTTCCTTTCTCTCTTCATTCTCTTTTTTCTTCATCTTTCTTAATTCTTTTTCATTTTCTTTTGACCCCTTCTATTTTCATTCTTGTCCCTCCACCCCCCCCCATCATTTTACCTTCTTTTTCTACTTTATTTTTCGTTTCTCTTTCCTCATTTCTTATTTCTTCGTTTCCTTAATTTTCTTTCTTTTTTCTTTCTTTTTCATGTTTGATTAATCTTATTATCATTCTTTTCTTTCGTTTTACCTTTTTTTCTTTTTTTCTCCTTTCTGATTTCTTCTTTTCCTTGTTTTTCTTTCCTTTCCCTTGTCTCTCCAATCTCTTTTTTTCTTCTTCTTTCCTTTATTTTTTCTTCATTTTTCTTCACCATTCTATTTCTTCCTCGTCTTTGTTTTTTTTTTTCCTCTTTTTTTCTTCTTTTCTTCTCTTTCTCTTTTAATAACACAAGTCATTTGTCCATAAAGTCTGGATTTTGATGACTTTTTAAAAATATCAAAATGAAAATGATTTACAATGCAAAGATAGACGTTTTTTATCGTCTCAGAGTAATTAGTTAAAGAAAAATAATTAGTCTAATTCTTTGAAATAAATATCTACAAGATTTACTCATTATGAACTTGGCTTTTATTCGTGTTTCATTAAACATATTTTTGCACCATATTCTTCTTCTTCTTCTTTCGTTTGCTTCACATCATCTCACTGTTAGATCACCAGCTCGGTTGAGAAAAGCCATGCTAATGTTTTGTTGTCTAGCACAGCTATGCCAGCTTCGTCGTTGGGTGGTCGATATTTAAGGCATGACTCGATGATGTGGTCTACTGTATGTTCAGAGTGACCGCAGTCGCAGACAGCCAAGTCCATGAGTCCCCATCCTTTCATGGTCGCGGCGAAACGGCCGACACCTGTCCTGAGGCGGTTGAGCATTGTCCACTGCCGTCGAGGGAGGTCCATGCCTGGTAGGTTATCCGGGTCCTCCACAAATCTGTGCAACCTTGATTTATCTGCTGCCTGCCATTCCTCTATCCAGCAACGTTTCAGCCAGATTCGTTTTGTGACGTCACCGGGTGTTGAAAGCAGGAGCTGTGGGCATGCTCCGAGAATGGGCGTCGTGACTTCAGGCGAGCTCGTGGAGAGGTCTCTGTGGCGAGCTTGTGGAGAAGGTGGTCCTCATCCAGCGACCCCAGCGCCATATTCTAATAGATAATAACCAAAGATCGTCTGCCTTGTCTACCCTTAACCCTAACCCTAACCCTAACTTTGCATTTTCTTTTTATATTCAACTGTATCTACACAGTATAGCCCAGCATTCATTAATGTCATTTTAATTTTAATTTTTTCTGTGAAAAAAAAATCTATAAGTCATAAAGAGATGGAAAAAAGAAAGTTCAAACTTTAAGGGCAATAACTGATATTTTTACCTTTAAGCTAACATAGAAATTATCTCCCTTACATTTTGAGGCTTTTAGGTCATTATTTAAAATTGTCTCCACTGTAATAGCCTTCTTTGCTGGAATAATTAATTTCGGAAAGAAACTGGAGCGAATTACACTTTTTCAATGTAAAAAGCTTGCTGCAAATATAAAAGGGAAAAAATCACTAATCAAAATCGAATATCGATTTGTCAGATGCATTGCTATTTAGGTAGAACATGGAAAATCCATCAATATAATTTTGTATATTAGATATTTCCTGAATATTAAACTATACACATTTGATTGAAGATCATAGTGAATATTTTAATATGAGTCCCTATTTACTTACTTTCCAACGAGGACAAAATTAGACACAAAAGGTCAGTTTATTGTGGTCAATATCTAGCTCCCCTCCCTTAAAAAAAAGGCATCCTGGATAGGACAAAAATAAAAATGACCCCAGTCATGGAGAATCTTTTCTCCGCTGACTGAGGATGGAACAGATTTTTTTTTACAAATGAGTCCCCACTTATCAAGGCCAGAAGGGAACTTGAGGATAAGGGTTAATGAGTTCGTCAGGTTAGGGTTAGGCTTATGGGTTAGGATTAGGGGTTAGAGTTAGTTAATCAGGTCGTCAGGTGGACGGTGAGCCAACATATTGAGAATTGGTAACGATGGTTGAAACTGGGCAAAATTTGATCATTTAAAAAGACGTCTCAGCAGGAATTTGTAAACATTGGACAGGAAAACGACCATGTTGTAGTCAGTTGGGAAGCAGCTCTATGATATTGTGTTCCACAGATGGATAGTTTTTGGAAAGAAACTTTGCTCATCGAAGTTCTGTTTAGTTTTTAAGTACACAGAGAGAGAAAGGAAAATTATTTATAGTGGTTGTAGCTAGACGAGTTTTTGTTCTGAATGTTTTGCATGGGACACCATAGACTGGAGCTCATTTGAGCACCTACCATGAAAATAATGATATACTACACTTTGATCTTGATCTGAAGACAGGGAAGGCAGCGTATGAGTATTTTATACATTCAAACGAACTAGGCTTCTTTTGAATGTATGCCATGTAAAAATTGGCTGATAATTGTAATAATTCTAGCTCTTTCGGCGAATACCGTAGCCATTATACATCACAAATATCCGACGAAAGTCTTGCCTGTTCAAACATATAACTGCCACACCTATGGCCTTTGGATCAAGGTGTAGTATAGGATTCTGCTTCAGATTTGCCTGGGGAGCAGTTGGGATGGTCAAGAGAGAAGATCTACTCAACAGAGTTGGGCGCCAAGGTCAGAATATCTCAGTAATTCTTAATACTCTCTGACCTGGTGATTGGTCTGAAACTTGTTACCCCTCAATAGCATACTTTTCAGTTCGAGTAGAGAGTATACGCCTGATTGTCCGTGCTGCGACAGGGTTGAAGATTCACCTGATGAAAGTCAGAGGTTACATCGGCCGAAATAGTCTGAAAATAACATCCAAGATGAGAACAGTAGGCCAAGCAAAGGTTTCTGCAACGATAGTGGGCCCCCTCTACTGGACTAGTAAACTTCTCACACCTGCCAGTATCCTATATATCTACAAAGCCACCATTTGCCCATGCATGGAGTATTGTTGTAACATCTTGGCTGGTGCAGTTCACCACCTGCTCCCTGTTTCCTTGACTGTACCAACATGCAGAAATTTAAATGTAATATGAGCAAACATCTCGCTGCACAATTCCCCACTTAGGATGCCCCTATAAATCTGGCCCTTAATTCACAGTAGCCCCTTACGTTTCCTCTGTGGCGATGTTCCTTGTTTGGGGTGAATAAAAGTACAAGAAATAAAGATCTAGACTTACTTCCTCTGTGGGCTTAACATCAAATGGAATTTCCATGAACAGAGTTTTTTCCAAGAACTTTCAACCAGTGAAACACGTTGCCATGGGATTGCTTCCCTGCGGGATACAACATGGTTGCCTTCAAATCCAATGTCAATAAATACTTGTCATCAACCGTCCTCATAAGTTATCAAATTTAACTCATTCGATTCATTCTTATAAAATTTCTTCATCATTCAACTGTTAATCTTCATTTAAAAAATTCCGAAACAATTGTTCGTGGCAACGCTATGTCAATAACGACGGCGTCACCTCCGTTCTAATCGTCATCTGTTGACTCTCTCTTTCTTTCTCTGACAATTGTTTCAAGCCTTATTGGGAATCATGTTAATCTGAATGATAATTAAACAAAAATATTGAAGAATTTAAAAAAAAAAGAAAAAAAAGAAGTTAAGTAATGTTTTATTCAACGAAATGACATAAATCACGACTTTAATAAAACATAAGTTGTTTGGGAGTAAAACCCATTTCACTGTAAATAGGCGACAACCCTAAACTAGTAAATTACAGTCTGTAGTACAAATGAGCGAAACTATTCAAACAGAAAAATCATGCAACTATCAAACAAAGAAATCATTAACATTTCTATTTTTTTTTCAAATTTCATCGACATAAAAATGAAAATAGAACTTGCGAAAAGTCATGCTTTCCATTCGTATAAAAGGTCAAGATGGCAATTTAATTGGAATCAATTTTTTTTTTTACTAAGTTTATGGAAACTTTTTCCTTTAGATGTTTGAGTCAATTAAAATTGCCCCGCCCCTGCCGTCATTTTATCTTTTTTTCTTTATACACACACACACTCTCTTTCTCTCTCTCTCTCTTGCTTGCTCTCTCTCTCCTCTTTAAATCTCTCTCTCTCTCTCTCTCTCTCTCTCTCTATATATATATATATATATATATATATATATTGTATATATATATATATATATATATATATATTGTATATATATATATATATATATATATATATATATATATATATACAAATTATTTATTTAAACACTATACATTACATATTTCAGAGACGTAATATGGTTTCATTGACATGGATAGACCTTTACTGTTTAGAAAAGGCCCTTACAACACATCTCAAATCTTCGGCAACTTATGAAATAAAGACAGTTCGAAAAATAGAATCCGACAGTAACTGCTTTCATTGTCCAGTGAATTCTCTCAAGTGTCCCTTGAGTTTATGGAGTTTCCTATATGGATGTATGGGCCTTAGTTGTAACTTAGTATTATTTGGTTACAGAGGTTGCATGTTTGTCTGTTTCTATGGTGTATTCATATTTAGGGATGACAGTGCGCTTATTAGTATTTCTAGCTCCTTTTGTTGTTTGTTTTGTAGCAATTTCAAGTATTTATTGCTATTGGCAACATTAATTATTTTTAAAGGATTATTTTTAAAGGATTATTTTTAAAGGAAACAGAGTTGGGAAATTAGTCAAACACATTTTACCTACTCATTTGTAACGTAGTTGCTTTAAAAAGTAATAAAAAGTAATATTTAATATGTTATAAGCCCTTTAAGTTACCGTAAATATCGATTCTGAGCGAATTAGCAATCTTTAGTCAGAGTAAGTAAAACATAAACAATTGGTTAAACAGATGGTTGATTTGCTCAAAATTTTTTTTTTCTTTGGAAGTCTCTTTGGCGTTGCGAGCAATGTGGCTAGTCAAGGCAACTGGTCCTGACGACATCAGGACGTAGGTGTAGCGCTCCCGACTCTGGGACCCTTCTGCATGGCTGGCGCAGCTGTTCAACCAAATGATCACAGAAAAAAGGTCGTGATTGATTGGAACTGCAGTGTCACAGCACCAAACTTTAAAAGAAAAGCCCCGTTGAATGCAGCACCTACAGCCCAATTCGACTTCTTTTGCAAAATTTTTGAGCGAATCGTTGACTGCAAAATATAGCAGATTGTCACGATCACACAAAAGCAGTGTGGTTTTGTTAAGAAGTGCGGCACAGCAGACACCATTCGTGCTGCATGGCTCTTGACGGAGAAGCATTCTAAGAAGTTTACACAACTGCATATTTCCTTCCACATGCCACACGATGTGATCTGGTACGCGCTGCGACACCATGGTGTCCTCGAGTAGTTAGTTTGTTGTGTCAGACTACTCTACGACTCATCGAAGAGTCTGATGCGAAGCAATATTTCCAAGGACTTCCGAATCACGATTGCAGTACACCAAGACTCAGCCCTAACCCTAACCCTAACCCTAACACCAAGACTCAGCCCTAACCCTAACCCTAACACCAAGACTCAGCCCTAACCCTAACCCTAACATCAAGACTCAGCCCTAACCCTAACCCTAACACCAAGACTCAGCCCTAACCCTAACCCTAACACCAAGACTCAGCCGTAACCCTAACACCAAGACTCAACCCTAACCTTAACCCTGCTGCTCTTCAATCTTGTCATGGATGTTCTGCTCGCCTTAAAGTGTAAATCTGACAAGTCCAGTTGTTATTTCTTCTGGCAAGGTTACGTTCTTGAATAATTGAAATATAACAACAAAAACATATCGTATCAAAGAACGAGAGTGCGCAAATAATTTCACTCCATAAATGTGCATATTTCATATTCAAGACAACGTAAAAAATTGGTGTTTTGTCTCATTTCCATTAACTTGTGATTAGAAGGACGAACTTTTCTTAAACATTTTAAAAATCAGTTTTATTCACATCTTCACTTCACCAACAAACAACAACATGTTTTAAAGTTTTATTCATATCTTGTTTTTCATCAGTTATAAGACTAAGCAGGAGGTAATGTAGCAGTTATACGTGAACAAACTATTTTCTTTTGTGTAAGCTTTTACATGCCCACACGGAGTGATTGATCTATTATTCAATCAGAATGCTTTGCATGTGATATATTTTCCGCTGACCTATTTATGCAGTTTTTTTCCGGCTTTTCAAAGAGTCGGATTGGAGATATCAATCTGAGCACACGTGTGGCATGTGTGGAACAAGTGGATTTAAGACGCTGACCAGAGCAGATGTACACGCACTTATCCTGACTCTGACGGAATGAAGATATGAATAAAACTGATTTTAAAAAATGTAAAGGAAGAGTTTGTCCTTTGAATGAAGCTAATGGAAACGGCATACCTCAATCTTTTACCATGGACGGCGGCACACTCGGGCTGAGCCCCCCCCCCCCCACTTTTTGACTCCCCCCCCCCCCACTTTACAGTCATCAACAGAAACAAGATGGAAAAATTCTGTTTCCATCTATCTGAAAGCATTTTTTTTATCCCTTTTCTGAATATGTAGAAAGAAAAAGCCTTTGATTGCATTCAATTTTGAAAAATTTAACTTGAAGTTGGGTAGGGAGGAATTATTCAAAACACATAATTCCCGTCAATTTTCCCCAAATTTTTCAGAAAAATCATAATTTTTGAAAACGTTCTCATAATTTCTCACTGTGGGGACCTGGTGTATAGATGTTATATGCATTATCATTAAAAAGAGACCAATCAACAGGTATTAAGGAGTCAAACACAGTATTTTCTCGGAAATTCTTTATTATTCAAGGAAAATTTAAATTTTCCGGTATTTAAGTAAAATTTAGCAGAAAATGTTCAATGAACGAACAAACAAAAGTAAACTTGTCAATAATACAATGAATCTATTTGAGCTTGTTTCATAGTTGAAGCAGTCGACTTGGTATGTCTGAATGTACCTTACTGTGTGTCCAGTTTCATGACAATTATTACAGTGAGGTCGGGGGCGTCGTGAAGCGATTTCAGGGTGAGACATTATTAACATTCGTCAAAGTATATCATGAATATTGTCCTTGATGGACAGTTGCCGAGACAATGCAGCTGGACCACTTAGGAAAGACCGAACGTGCTTGTTCCATGACTTTACTGGACTCTCACTCCATTTTGCTATCGAGTTACCGTTATTCCATTTGAACTATGGGCACACATTTGATGGTAGCTCGGGATTATCATAATCCATGGTTTAGCCTTCTCATCGACGAAGGCAATTCTGAGATAAAGCATTATCTCGATGCCCAAGGTTTTCAATGCTTCCACATGCAGACCTTTGTTTGTGACAGACTGGGTGATAGCCAGGATGATGTTGGTGTTACTCATGAACGTTTCAAAATTTTCGCGATCCACGCTGTTACGGATGAGAGAACATATGTAAAAGCGATTTTGAGGGCTGAAAAATCTGTTGCAAAGTGGACCATCATTTGTATTTCCTCCACTCGCACATGGTGCATCCATTAACATACCCGTGATTTTCCGGATTGCATCGATACATTCTTTTTTCGCATTGTTGAGGATCTGCCTAATATCCAAAGTTATTCATTCCATCCTCCCTCCAGTCCTTCTGTCCACAGAACAACCGATACAGTATCTTTTGAGCAAAGTCGAATGAACGCAATTTGAAGTGAAGAACAGAGAAACAATGCAAGTCTGCCTTGTTAATACGCTTCCAATGAGCTATTCCAATTCCAATACATACATTTATACTTTTATACTTAATACATTTAAACTTTCATACTTTTTACTTTTGTACTTTTATATGCACCTTGTCAGTTAATACTTTTAACTATGTATTCTCTATATTTGATAAACCAATTGATGCTTGAATTTTGTCATTTTTACTAGAAGCGACTTGCTGATATGTTTCAAATGAGCCATCAAGCAGTGTCAGAAAATCATTTTATGTCTAGATTAAGTCCAAAAATGTGTATCTGGCCAAAAATGACCAAATATGGTCATTTGGGCCCAGGCCCCCCCAAAATTGAAATTTCTGTTTGGTCTGTTTTCACCAGAAGCGACTTGCTAATATGCTTCCAACAAGACCTCAACCACTATCAGAAGATCATTTCATGTCTAAATGATGTCAAAAAAGGTATTTTTGGTCCCAAATGCCCTAATATGGTAGTTTGGGCCCAGACACCAAAAAATTGTATTTTTGTTAATGTTTCTTCATCTATCACCAAGAGTATTCCATTCCGCTTCTAACGAGCCATCAACCACTATCAGACGATCATTTTAAACCATAATATGCCCCAAACAGTGATTTTTCCCCAATTTGCACAAATACGGTAATTTGAGCCCAGACGCGAAAAAATTGAAATATTTAGAATTTTTCTTTTTCTATCACCAAGAGAATTCCATTCCGCTTCTAACAAGCTCTCACCCACTATCATTTTTAGTCAAGATATTGAATTTATTCCCATATTTGGCATTCTGGGCACAATGTGGGCCCCCCTCCCACTTTTTAGGAGAGCCCCCCCACTTTTATAACTGTCCCGCCGGCCCTGTTTACAGAACACAGAATAGTTGTATCAGAACAACAAATAGTCGTATTAGAACAACAAATAGTCGTATTAGAACAACGAATATTCGTATTACAACAAAGAATATTCGTATTAAAACAACGAATATTCGTATTACAACAAAGAATATTCGTATTAGAACAACGAATAGTTGTATTAGAACACAGAATATTCATATTAGAACAACGAATATTCGTATTACAACAAAGAATAGTCGTATTAGAACACAGAATACTCATATTAGAACAACGAATATTCGTATTACAACAAAGAATATTCGTATTAGAACAACGAATAGTTGTATTAGAACATAGAATATTCGTATTAGAACACAGGATAGTCTATTAGAACACAGGATAGTCGTATTAGAACACAGAATAGTCTATTAGAACAGACAATAGTCTATTAGAACACAGAATAGTCGTATTAGAACACAGAATAGTCTATTAGAACAGACAATAGTCTATTAGAACACAGAATAGTCGTATTAGAACACAGAATAGTCTATTAGAACAGACAATAGTCTATTAGAACACAGAATAGTCGTATTAGAACACAGAATAGTCTATTAGAACACATAATAGTCGTATTAGAACACAGAACAGAACACTAAAACATTGAGGTTTAGCTTTCCCTGTTCTGCAAAAGTGTTCCATGTGGTATGTGAAACAAACCAAATCTTTTTGAGGCTTTGTCACTGATTTTACTGAACTTGGAAGGATGTGAACGCGATTGTTCATATGATGCATACCTTCCTCCGTATTATTTTATCTTTGCTGACCTCATAAGATTAAATCTTGGAGAGTATAGAGAGATGTGTGCAGAACAGGAGACTCTGATGGTATGACCATGTTGAAAGAATTAATGAGAGTTCTTGGGTTAGTAGATGTAGAACAGTTGAGGTACCAGGTTCAATTCACAGAGGAAGGCTAAAGAAAACATGGGAGCAAGTGATAAAATGGATTTGAGAGAAAGAAGGATAAATAAAGACCTGGCCAGATCTCGTTTAGTTTGGAAGCTAATTTCTTTAAGCCGTTTAACACATGCCAACATGTAAAACGGATATTAAACCGATGATGATGATGATGGTGGTGGTAGTAGTAGTAGTAGTAGTAGTAGTAGTAGTAGTAGTAGTAGTAGTGGTGGGGGTGGTGATAGTAGGAGTAGTAGTAGGAGGAGGAGAAAGCAAAACTATATCATTTTTCCAACAAAAGGGAAAAAGAGAAAGTTATGTAGGCAAATTAGTTGCGACCCGCAGCTGTTAGCCCAAAAGTGGAAAAAAAGGAAGTGGGCTCTATATTACACCTTTTGTAGCGATTTTCAAATGAGTTAAATTTTGACAAAATTTATACTAAGCACATATGCGCAGTAACGTTGTTGTTGCTGTTGTTGCTGTTGTTGTCGCTGTTGTTGCTGCTGCTGCTGTTTATTTGTTTGTTTTGTTTGTTTTGTTTTGTTTTGTTTTTTTAATGTTGTTACTGTTTAAAACGATTTCTGCAACAAGTTAAGTAAGGAGACATAAACCGAGGCTAAAGGAACATCCAAGGTGGTGCTGAAACCATTCCTTATGTCAGCTTCCGGCAGGCTTTCCCTGCTCACACACACACCCACACACACACAGGGGATCTTAGGCGGCCCCAGCTCTGCTTAAGAGTAACTGATGAACAGGACAAGACTCCCTCTATTACGTGTTGGGATTTATTGAGAGGGGGATCCCTTTTATTTGAGCATCTGTTCTAGCTTATAACAGTAAAACAAAACAGAAACTTCTTGATATGAAGAATTTGGAAAATGTGCTTTTCAGTTTAAAGACTTTACAGACAAATAGTGTGTGCGTGTATGTGTATACATATATACGTAGATATCTATGAATATAAGCATGTATATATATATGTTAGTGAAAATATATGTTTTAGCATATACTTTCAATGCTTTATGTTTACCAACCTCTTCCAATTTAAACTCGATGATTGTCAACTAGTTACAACAGAGCATATATAAGAGTAAGCAAGGTTCATTTACATTCTAAAATTCAAGATTTTATTTCATCTCACGAAAACATTTCCAAAACAGATACTTTTTAGTGCAATTATTTTACGAACTCGTTTCGCTAAAAGTAGACCAACCAACATTAGTCTGTCAATAATTGGATCTGTCCTCCTTGAGCTCTTCAGAAAATACAAAAAGATTCTTAGTTTGAAAAATTATACATTGTAGTGTTAATGAAAGATAAACGTCCCCCCCAAAAAACAATCTTGAACTCACATTCGCTCTTCGGCATTGCTACATCATGCACGGCAGGCCGCCATCTTGAAACCTCAATTCAGAGTCAGCACTAATTTGCACAACCTTCTCCAGCAATCATTATTTTAGTCTTATTCTTCCATTTTGGTTTGTTATGGAGACTAAACACCATATCGATATATAAAAACAAACAGTAACAAAATATATGTGGACTTAGCCTGAAGATTCCCTGCTGGGATGACACGTGGACGCCTCTGTGTGGCTTAATGACCATAAATATATTTTCATACTTAACTACTAAGCTGTTTGTGTGTGTATGTGTGTGTGTGTGTGTGTGTGTGTTAGGTTAGTGGGAGAGAATCCGAGCAGAGTGCTCAATTATAAATAAAAAATGAGAGCGTAAGATTTATTTATGAATGTTTGTATTGCAGAAGATCAGAATAACATTGGTACCGCCGGTTTCAAATCTTAACAAAGCCCTCTTTATCGAAACTCCTTCCGATAAAGAAGGCTTTATAGGTCTCCTTTGTTAGGATTTGAAACCGGCGGTACCAATGTTGTTCTAATATTCTGTAGTACAAACATTCATAAATAAATATATATATATATATATATATATATATATATATATATATATATATATATATATATATGGAAATTATACTCTAATGTGATGGAAAATGAAAAAGTAAAAATCAAAATTATTTATGTATTCATCAACGTTTCGTCTTTATTTCAAGACTTCCTCAGGGTGATTGATTTGAAGATATATATATATATATATATATATATTTGTAAGGATATCGCCAACTGACATTAGTTTTAAGGCATAGCTCATTGGGTAAAACTAATTCGAGATATCACTTACATTAAGTCAGTGTCATATGATAGACGGTTGAGTTTCAATCCCGGCTTGAGGCACTAGCTGGTCTACCCGCACTGAAAAGCTGTGATACAGCGAAACAGTCTGTACGTAACTATATATATATATATATATATATATATATATTGAGCACTCTCATAAACCCGGTTTCAACTTCCTTCGGATTCATACCCCCTGGATATTTGTAACAAGTTAATTATATATATATATATATATATATATATATATATATATATATATATATATATATATATATATATATACATAATCACTCCTCTAGAACACTCTGGTATATGAATTAATGGTTTTCACTTAGCATAATGAAATACTCTTCTTTAAAAACAATTGAGTTCCTTAGGCCACAGCAAATTCACTGATATATATATATATATATATATATATATATATATATATATATATATATATATATATATATATATATATAATGTAATCACTAAATATATATATTGATATATATTTTTTCAGTATATTTTCTTTGGCCTGAGTAAGCTGGACTCTGAATAAAGTCGCGGGTGATCATGTGTGCACATATGTAGGCAAATATGTTTGTATAAATAAAAATCATATTTAAATACAGCTCTACTTGCTATTGAGCACTATCTTATAAACACTGTAGCTTCATTGCATTAACATCTATGAACCAACAACCATATATGATGGGTAAAACCAATTCCCTAGACAGAATAGTTTTGCATCACTTTTATGTCCCCTTATGAAGATTAAAATCAAGATATAATGCTATTAAACCTCATGTCTAGAATCCATATCCCAATTTTGATAAAAATCCATTACCTGATTTTGATTCTAGTGTCTTAAAAAGAAATTGAAATTCCTGGAATCTTGTTTAGTTGATAT
>OY744550.1:7103700-7106200 GCA_963556195.1 Sepiola atlantica | reverse complement strand
TCACAATATTGTTTTATTTCATGGAGAAATATTTTACATTCGGTTTCAAACGTTCCTTTCTTTAGAGGGACCGACTTGATTTTCAACAAGTTGCAATCTATTTCTAAATTGCAAGTGAAAAGGCAAATTGATGTCTTTCTATTTTCTTTACGGAATTAAAAGATAAATAAATCTGTTTTGAAATATGTGCGCGTCCGTTTTACCCACATGACGAAAGTAGAGTGCATTGTCGTCAGCAAATATGCCCATCTCAGACACAATGTCATCAAGGAGGTCGTTTATGAAAATCAAGAACAATAAAGGTCCAAGGATCAATCCCTGGGGTAAACCTGCATTTATGTCATGTTGTTTAGATGAGCAGCCATCAAGGACAACCTTGATATTTCTTTTGGATAGGAAGGATCTAATTATATTAAATATTTGTCCAGTAATACCATATGAATTAATTTTTTATCAGAAGCCTTTATGTCAGACCTTGTCAAAGGCTTTGGATATATCAATCGCTACTGTCTTAGCTTCACCTGCCTTGTCCAGTGTATGGTATATGCGTTCGGAGATGACCGTTAGAATATCCACAGTACACTCTGCTTGCCTAAATCCATACTGATGGTCAGAAAGAAGTTTTGCATTAACGAGGTGCCGGTCTATCGCTAGATTGATTAAGGATTCAAAGAGTGGGAGTAGACTGATGGGGCGATAATTCTGAGGGTCAGTTCTGTCTTCAGAATTCTTGAAGACTGGTACCACAGAGGCAATTTTCCAGCTAGTAGCAGGGAAGCAAGATTCGCAAGGCATTTGTTGTAGAGTTTAGAGAGAACAGGGGCCAGCTCAGCAGAGCATTTCTTTATTAATATTACTGGTATAAGATCAGGCCCACATGCTTTGGAGGTGTCAACGTTTTTTATGATGTCTCAGGTCATCAAGTGTGGCCTCAGTCTGCAATTACAAACTGAACCCTCTATTTAATTCACTGGGGGTAGATTGTTCTCGTTCCCTTAGCCATGACATGGTAGAAGTGTCAAGTAATTCTGGATTGTATTCCAAGTATAGCCTGCATAGAGGATTGAACCTTCACTTAGAACTGATTAATACATAGCACTTGTATCCGTTACACTGTGGTGGACGGAGATGCGATCTGAACGAACGCCAAAAAGCAAATAGCTTGAATTGCTACCCTCTTCTGACTCTGCTTCGTTGGGAGACGCTTCCATCTCTAATTCCAAAAAAGCAAACCTCTAGTGCGGGCGATACTAAGAATACAATTACAAATTACTTACGACTTCTACTCAGCCATGGCTGACAGAACGAGAGCAAGCTACCCCCGTGGATAAAATAAAGGGTTCTGTTCGAAATTCCGTACAGATTTTCAAATTTAACAAGTTGCATCTGAAGAAAGTCGGAGGCTACATCGGCTGAAACGTTGTGAGAATAACATCCAAGATTGGAGCAGTAGGTCGGATGATACAAATAATACAAATTATCAATCCTCATTTACAGAAATTCCAAAATATAACACTTATTATTTATTTTTTAATCGCTTTGAAGTATTTAGTGCTGGTTTTATCGCTTGCACTTATTAAACGTTCTCAGCCCGTTCCATTAGCATGAACACGTTCTTAGCATTTTATTTACCTCCTCTCTAGGGGAGGTCAGACACAAGGTCAGGTGTGGGTTTTGATGAAAGTGTTTATGTGGAACGAACTGGATTCGAACCCGGCACACCCCGGTCCTCATCCGCATTGTTAACCACTTAGCCACCATGCCATCCCCAGCCACCGTGCATTAGTATGAACCTGTTCTGGAATGGGTATCCCTGCTAGTATATATATATATATATATATATATATATATATATATATATATATATATATATATATATATATATATATACCAGTTCTCTTTTACTACTTAACTCAGTACCAATGATAGAATATTCTCATCCCCTTACTACAACGGTTAATAGCTACAAGCCCCCCTCTCTCTCTCTCTCTCTCTCTCTCTCTCTCTCTCTCTCTCTCTCTCTCCCTATCTGTGTGTGTGTGTGTGTGTGTGCGTATGAGCCAGAGAGGGTTGGTTTTGTACACAGAGAGAAGGGGGGGGTAGGAATATCAGACAGTTTTTTGTTGTTTTGTTTGTTTTAGCTTTTTTTTGTATTCTTTCTTTTTTAACTGATATTTTTGGTATATTTCCATAATGTCTACACTTTAGAACTGACTAGGCTTTGATGGGTGTACATGTCGACACATGTGAGTCTTCAGACGCTTAGAATGCCACGATCATGGTATGGTACCAAAACATCTACAGAAAAAGAGAGAGAGAAAGGAGAAGAAGAAGAAGAAGAAGAAGAAGAAGAAGAAGAAGAAGAGGAAGCAGCAGAGAGCGAACAGAAAGAGAGTCGCAGAGAAATACAAAGAATGAATAAATAAAATTAAATAATAATAAAAAATAAAAAAAGCGACAGAAACTAAAAAGAAAAAAGAGCAAGACTTGTTATGGCATT
>OY744550.1:7088700-7093700 GCA_963556195.1 Sepiola atlantica | reverse complement strand
CTTTATTAAGATGGACATCCTCATTCCACAAAATGAAATCATAAAGAACGGACTTGATGCCAAGCTTATTAAAGCTGCGACTGAAACATGTTCTGAATGTGTAGCCAACCTATGTTTGTATAAATAAAAGTTTTTTATTACATTAATTATTAATTATTGAGCACTATTACATTAATTATTAATTATTGAGCACTATTATATACACACAGTAAATATTCACACAAGTTTTACCCTGTGGATACAAACCTTACCTGGATTACTATATATATATATATATATATATATATATATATATATATGTGTATTGTTTTTATTCAAATAGACATGTACAAAATCTGCGACACTGGCATGTCGATGTTATCGATCTACAGCAGTTAATAGCTGAGATCCCATCAGGCAGAATTAGGATTTGATCCTTTCCTCACATGGTATTTGGGAATAATCTTATAATCTTTTTATAAGCCCGGTTGAAATTCTTTGGATTCCTATCCTGTGGATGTTTACTTTACCTGGATTACTATATATATATATATATATATATATATATATATATATATATATATATATATATATATATATATATATAAACAAGCACTACCCTATCCCACCATGCATCTTGTAAACTCTAGCTCAATTTACCAACATCTACAAAAACATAACTGCTCTTTCTCTGATTTAAGATAAATTCTAGTTAATAACACTAAAATTATACATTCCGAAACCAATTTTTAAAAATTAAAAATACTCAAAACTATCTACATAAAAACACAACAACCTAAGATTAACAATATCACATATGAAATCAGTGGTAACATTTTAAAATGCTTAACGTAATGCGATTTTGTTCTGTTATGCCATCCAGCGTTGATGAATTTAAATCGTCAACGACTTGTTAATTTTCGGTTGTTGTGTTATTATGTAGATAGCTTCGAGTCTTTTTAAAATTCTCTTCTTTCTCCAGCTTTTTTGTTCATTTGCTTTTGACACCTGAGGGATGATTCGACGAAGAATCGAAAACGTTTGTGAAACCTATGAAACATTTATTAATTTTTTTGATATTAATACAAAAAAGACCATCAGAAAAATTGAAAAAATAAAAAAGGTATAATTAAACAGACGAATTCTGTTACTTTTAACAATGCTTGCATAAATGAGAAAATGCTGCCTAAATACACACAATATATATATATATATATATATATATATATATATATATATATATATATATATATATATGACAGAGAGAATGTGTGTTGTGTTCGTCGAACAAAAAAAATAGCAAAGTGCTCAATCGTAAGTAATACACAGGCCAAATATTTATTATTTTATTTAAATACTGTACATTACTGCTTTATCTCCAGTGGGTGCAGTAATGTACAGTATTTAAATGAAATGCAGTAATGTACAGTATTTAAATGAAATGCAGTAATGTATAATTTAAATGAAATGCAGTAATGTATAATTTAAATGAAATGCAGTAATGTATAATTTAAATGAAATGCTAAATGTATATATAATGCAAAGTTCTTTCCCTTTGAAATAGAACACTATTTAAGGCTTATTATGTTCTTAACGATAAATAGGATTTATTCATCTTATTTTATACGGCTTTCATGGTGGCTACAGTGATTAGCGTGTTAACAATGGTAACTGGGGGCCGGGGCTAGAATTATGCGATCAGCAAAAAAGTTGTATATAGCCACACTGATGATTCTTGGTGAACATGAAACATATATGTATGTCGATATCAAAAATAATGTTTATTAAAAAAGTAATAATTTTATATACAGGGTGTTGCATCAAAATCCGACACTTGACATCAAAGGAAAACGAAATCGGAAATAAAAATAAAAGTTGTATATGCAGAGACCCGATAGTTTATTGAGCAAATTTAGAGTTACATACTACATTGTTTTTTTTTACTGTAACCGCCGCTGGTCTTGATTGATAGTAGGTTGAAGAACAACGACCAATTGCATCACCAGAAAATCTCGACTGAGTGTGAGCATGTCCTTGTCTGTATCAGCAGCCTTAAGAGAGTTGACCGTATTGTTGGCATGCTTGTTGGTCTTAGCCTCAATCACGCCTTAGAAGAAATAGTCAAGAGGGTTCCAGTAAGGTGAGGAGGGTGGATAAAAGTCTGGCGACCAGTGGTGAGAAACATTATTGAGCAGTCACACCTGGGTCCTCTGAACATGTTTTTTTTCGTTTTTTTTTTCGTTTTTGCTTTGTTTTGTACAATGAACTGGCTACTCTAGTGCCCCCTCGACGTAAATTCACTAGACCAACTCGACAATCAGCTAAATCCCATACATTCACTGTAGAGGTCCCCAGATGCCGGAAAGCTTTCTACTCCAATAGCTTATTTTCTCGTGCTGCTGGCCTCTGGAACTCCCTTCCTGCCCCCTGTTTACCCGACGGTACTGACATGCAGAAATGTAACACTAATGTAAACAGAAATCTCGCTGCGCAGCTCCCAATTTCGGTTGACCTCCCCAAACTTCCCTTTTTTTCTCAGTAGCTCCTTACGTTTACAGTGGCGGCCTGCCTTGTTTGGGATGAACTATGTTTAAAAAAAAGTAATAATAATTAGCACTGAAGATAGCAACACGAAGACATAAATGCACAGGAACATTTTACAAATATGTTAGCCGAAACAATTGTATGCTGAATAAAAAATAAGTTTTATGAAATAACGTGAATCTGTCCTTTATAACATTGGATATGGTATACAATTACATAAAAAATATTGAATATAGCGTAGCTATATGTTATAAAATTTATATTTGAATATATATTAAAAAAATTCTAAATATGAATAAAAACTACACACACACACACACACACATATATATATATATATATATATATATATCATTTGTGCATTCCAATGGCTAAAGGCCATCGGCTCTGTTGCGAAACGCACATAGGTTGTATAGAAACCATTAATTCTTTTTAAAGTAAAATTTAAAAAAATACAATATAAACAACTTAAGAGGATTTTATTTGACTTAAGACAAGGAGAAATATTGGGAGAACAGAACAAAACTATGGTTGTGGTCGTTCGACGAAATATGAAGACTAAGAAAATGGATTGTTCTTTTGGTCATTGGAATGCACCTATAATATATGTATATATATATATATATATATATATATATATATATATATATATATATATATATAGTACATGTATTATATTTGTTTCTATAGATGTTAATCCGTTGAACCTCCAGTGTTTATAAAAAGTGCTCAATAACAAGTAGAGCTGTGTTTTAGTATTATCTTTTATTTATACAAACATTATTGGTTACATATGTGCATACATGTTTCAGTTGTACGCGCCAATAGAGAGTCAACTTTTTCAGACAAAAAATAATTTGAATTCCTCTTTTAGGTCTGAAGAAGTTGACTCTCTATGGGAGAATACAACTGAAACATGTATGCACATATGTAACCAATAATGTTTGTATAAATAAAAGTTTATACTATATATATATATATATATATATATATATATATATATATATATATATATATATATATATATCACTTCCTCGAACACATCAACTTAATATCTAACCTTAATTTCAAGTGGAAATTTCCTCTTTCTATGTAATCTAATTTCGAATTGGAAATTTCCTTCCTACTTACTAACACATCCAACATACCATATTACTACAATCTCAGACTATAGCAGTATAAACATTTTGTATCCAACAACAATGATCAGAATAACAGTCCAAACCATAAAAATAGTTGAAATAATTATAACACCTCATCTAAGAAGAACAGGGAGTATAACAAGCGAAACGTTGTGAGTACGGCAACCACAAGGTGGTTAACAGTCCATAGTATATAAATAATGTTAATAACAGCTACATCTCAGGATGGACAGAAGAAGACTGGCGAATATTGGAGTAGAAGGCTCTCCGGCATCTGGGGACCTCCACAGTGAATGGATGGGATTTAGCTGATTCTCGAGTTGGTCTAGTGTATTTACGTCAGGGGGCACCAGAGCAGCCAATTCATTTGAGCACAATCAATTAAAGTATTTGTAAAACAGCCACAAGGATGCAACATTGCGGCGATGGGACAGGGGCTGGAGCTTGGTGGATAGTGAGGGACCTATTAAGTTGGCGACTCTTTTTTGGACCTTGTCTAAGAGGGAGAGACTAGTGGATGATGCACCAGCCCAGATGTGGCAACAATACTCCATGCATGGACGGATGGTGGCTAATATTATTAATATTATATAGAAAGCAACGGTAAGAAGACGTAGAAAAAAAATAATTGTTCACTTATGAGCAAATAATTAAATAATATTCAAAGAATGGATGGGAGTTCTTGGGTTAGTACATGTAGAACAGTTGATGTAGAAGGGTAGGTTGGCAGGGGAAAGCCAAGGAAAACATGGGAGGCTGTGATAAAGATGGAACGTTGTGAATATAAAACCCATAATGAGGATAACAGTTGCAAAAGAAATAAATAATGTTAATAAAAAAAATATAAATAATGTTAATAAAAAAAATATAAATAATGTTAATAAAAAAAATTTAAATAATGTTAATAAAAAAAATATAAATAATGTTAATAAAAAAAATATAAATAATGTTAATAAAAAAAATATAAATAATGTTAATAAAAAAAATATAAATAATGTTAATAAAAAAAATATAAATAATGTTAATAAAAAAAATATAAATAATGTTAATAAAAAAATAAATAATGTTAATAAAAAATAAATAATGTTAATAAAAAAATAAATAATGTTAATAAAAAAATATAAATAATGTTAATAAAAAATATATAAATAATGTTAATAAAAAAAATATAAATAATGTTAATAAAAAAAATATAAATAATGTTAATAAAAAAATATAAATAATGTTAATAAAAATATAAATAATGTTAATAAAAAATATATAAATAATGTTAATAAAAAAAATATAAATAATGTTAATAAAAAAATAAATAATGTTAATAAAAAATAAATAATG
>OY744550.1:7068700-7083700 GCA_963556195.1 Sepiola atlantica | reverse complement strand
AAAACATGATTGGTTTGAGAGAAAGGGGTATAAATAAAGACCTGGCCAGGGATAGGTTTTGGAAGTTTACTTTTGAAAGCCATTCAACACATGCCAACATATAAAGCAGACGTTAAACCGATGATGATGATGAGGAGGAGGAGGATAGTGATGATGATGATGATGATGAGGAGGAGGAGGAGGATAGTGATGATGATGATGAGGAGGAGGAGGATAGTGATGATGATGAGGAGGAGGAGGATAGTGATGATGAGGAGGAGGAGGAGGATAGTGATGATGATGATGATGAGGAGGAGGAGGGGGAGGAGGATAGTGATGATGAGGAGGAGGAGGAGGAGGAGGAGGATAGTGATGATGATGAGGAGGAGGAGGAGGAGGATAGTGATGATGATGATGAGGAGGATAGTGATGAGGAGGAGGAGGATAGTGATGGAGAGGATGATGATGATGTTGATGATGATCATCATCAGCAGCAGCATAACAACTGCGTGTATGCCAGAACTTGTTTCTGGTTTCACTCTAGCATTTTTTTTTCTTAAATTATGAGAGAAAAATAATTCCCTTATCGCTTAAAACTAGGCTAAAACTTCCGCACGAACCTATCGATTCCAAACCTCATATTTGTTTTGCTCAGGGATCGAAGCTGGAATTTGGTAGGAATGATTTCTTTACTATTATTTTCATGGGTTGATCCAAACACCATAATGTGTTAGAAAGATTAGACAGAGTTATCTATTTTTGAGGGAACTTTCTAAGCCCATAACTTCAGTTGTGTAATCTCAATTTTTCACCATAGCAATACGTTTTTTATTGTTTTTAATTATTTTTGGGTCTGGTCTGGTCATTTGCATCTCTTAAAAAAATCCTGAATGTATCTCATTATTATGAACCCCTTACTGAAATTCCAACTACTAGATAATATGGGAGCAGATCTGGGTAGATGTTGAGCATTCATGTAGAACCTAATATGCTAATGAAAATTAATCTCTTAAAAAAAATGAATAGGAGGGCAAATTGATTGAGCTTGGTGTTTATCTAAAATAATAATACTATTCATATTAGTCTTTATCTAATGTTGTGACCTAGAAGGGCCGATAATAAATAAGACAACACGGTGGTATATTTACAAGAATGTGTATTTACAAAAGTGCAGAATAGTATGTTACAGAAAGTCTGCGTCCGATACTGTGACTATGGCTGCCTTCATAACGGTATTTACTTCCGTACTTTTGTGTCCCATGCAATCGTACTTAAAACACTTTTCCATTTTATATGGACAATATTTGTACCAATGCAATTTTCCGCAACCGAAACACGGTTTAGGAAGCAAATTAGTTTTCTTTTGTTTATCAAATTTAGCTGGTGGAGTAATTTTCTTTTTGCTACGGATTTTTCTAATATGTGACACTCCACTTTATTCAATGTATTTTGAATCTTGGCGAACGCAAATAAAATGTTGATAGTTCTTTGCGATATGTTTGAGTGTTGAACCAGATTCATTCTCTAGTTTATTAAGAACCCTTCTTCTGATTTCGGCATCCGTCAATTTGATCACAGTGTTTGTTAACGTTGTGTAATCTTCATCGTTTTCCTTTTAAGATTCATGCATTTCCACTATTTGTGAAAAAGAGATGTTTTAGGGCCGAACAATTTAGTCAATAATTGTATCGCTTCAACAAATATAAAGTCGTTGATTTTTTGTGGTAATATATAATTGAAGAATTTGGTTTGTACAATAATACTAATTTTCTTAATAGCAAACAAACCTTTTTAAAAGAGGTCAAATTCACACAGTTCAGATAAATGTCCTCATAGTGTCTACAATACGAAGCAAGCATAATTTCGTTTTCAGGATCGTAATTAAAACTATAAATAGTGTTCCAAATAGTGTTTTGTGAAAATGCACTTTCATCTTTACAATTTTGAATCTCATTCGATAATACGTATAATTTTTTCTGTTCCTGTTTTGTATGAAGAAACATTTCATCAAGTATTTTCATTTGTTCCAGCTTTTCTGTTTCCATTTTCTTCTGATATTCCATTTGTACTTTCTGATATTCCACTTGTTCTTTCTTCTGTGCTTGGAATTTTTCTTTTAGTCAAAGCTTTTTTGTTTCCACTTTCTTTTGATATTTCACTTCTTCTTTCTGCAATTCCATTTTTTCTGTTTCCATTTTCTTTTGATATTCCACTTCTTCTTTCTGAAATTACAGTTGCTGACCTTATTGGTGCCTGAAAATTTCTAAAATGCCATTTTTAAATTCCTCCATTTTTCATCACTTCTAATAAGCTGACTTTTCTGTATGTATATATATATATATATATATATATATATATATATATATATATATATATATATATATATAAGTATAAATTTTTATTTATACAAACATTATCGGTTACATATGTGCATACATGTTTCGGTTGCACTCTCCCAAGAAAGTCAACCTCATCAGACCGAGAATCTTTCAGGAATGGATGGATTTGAAGAAATCCATCCATTCCTGAAAGATTCTCGGTCTGATGAGGTTGACTTTCTTGGGAGAGTGCAACCGAAACATGTATGCACATATGTAACCGATAATGTTTGTATAAATAAAAATTTATACTTATAAACAGCTCTACTTGGTATTGAGCACTTTTTATAAACACTTGAGTTTCTACGGATTTACATTTACAGAAACCAATACATATATATATATATATATATATATATACACGATCATAGCTTTTCTTACTGGGAGATAAATTCTTAAGAGAAAAAAAGAAAAAGAAAAGCTTGTTCAAACTTATTTGTTGAGTTTTTCGCTTTTTCCTTTGTGGTCGAACAGCTTATATTTCCAATCTTGATTTGAAAACTGTTTCGTCCTACTCAGAAGCGACAACTTTTCTTCAATCCTACTTCCCCGACGGAGGTGAGGTATTCAAATTGTCCGATACTACACTTGAAATTTTTCTTAAATAATTTTTTTGATCAGCCAAAACACTATCAGGTAACGTCGGGTAGAAAAATCCGTTTATTCATGAATATTTGACCAAATTCTGAAATATTTTCTGCTAGGAATTTCTTTGAAAAAGAAGCACTTGGCAAAATGGCGGCCATTAATTTAACCATTATCTTGAAGAAGAAAAATTAGCATTTATCTTTATTCTGTCATTTTTCATTCATCATCCTAGCACATTGGTTAACTTGGTTAGCATTAAGATTTTTTACGTCATCCAATGTTCGTTTAATACCTGTATTTTTGTTGATATCCATTACTGTAGGATACGTTTTCTTCTTCTTCATCATCATCATCATCATCATCATCATCATCATCATCATCATCATCATCATCATCATCATCATCATCATCATCATCATCAGCAGCAGCAGCAGCAGCAGCAGCAGCAGCAGCAGCATCATCATCATCATCATCATCATTTTCTTGTCTTTCCTCTCTCTCTCTCTCTCTCTCTCTCTCTCTCTCTCTCTCTCTCTCTCTCTCTCTCAGAAAAGAGACCCGTTTGACCTTTCACTACTTGTTCCTGACATCTCAGCCACTCGATCTCTACTCACCCACCTCCCCATCCTTCAAGATACACCAAAGCCAGCAGCAGCAGAAATGTAGAAGAATTAACAATGGTAATCCATACAAATAAATTATATAGGTTTTATCAACCAAATATCAGAACCTATAGATGATTTAAAAGTTTGTACAGCGGTGAAACGAATCCAGAAATATCTCAACTGAAATATTTCTGATACGTGTTTAACTGCTACTGTTGTTTGAATATGAAAAGTTAAGTGCGTATGTATTTTCTCCCACAAGTATTTAAATTTGGCAGAAATGCAATATCAAAATTTGATAGAAATGCAATATTAAAATTTAATAAAAATACAATATTTAAATTTCATAGAAATACAATATCAAAATTTCATAGAAATACAGTATTTAAATTTGATAGAAATTCAATATTTAAATTGGATAGAAATAAAATATTTTAATTTGATAGAAATTCAATATTTAAGTTTTATAGAAATCTAATATTTAAATTTGATAGAAATTCAATATTTAAGTTTTATAGAAATCTAATATTTAAATTTGATAGAAACACAATATTTAAATTTTATAGAAATATAATATTTAAATTTGATGGAAATGAAATATTTAAATTTGCTAGAAATACAATATTAAAGTTTGATAGAAATACAATATTAAAGTTTCATTGAAATACAATATTCAAATTTGATGGAAATACAATATTTCAATTTGATAGAAATACAATATCTGAATATTATAGAATAAAATATTAAAATTTGATAAAAATACAATAGTAAAAATTGATAGAAATACAATATTAAAATTTGATAAAAATACAATAGTAAAAATTGATTGAAAAACTATATTAAAATTTGATAGAAATACAATATTTGAATATTATAGAATACAATATTTGAATATTATAGAATACAATATTTGAATATTATAGAAATACAATATTTGAATATTATAGAAATACAATATTTGAATATTATAGAAATACAATATTTGAATATTATAGAATACAATATTTGAATATTATAGAAATACAATATTTGAATATTATAGAATACAATATTTGAATATTATAGAATACACTATTTGAATATTATAGAATACACTATTTGAATATTATAGAAATACAATATTTGAATATTATAGAATACAATATTTGAATATTATAGAATACAATATTTGAATATTATAGAAATACAATATTTGAATATTATAGAATACAATATTTGAATATTATAGAAATACAATATTTGAATATTATAGAAATGCAATATTTAATTGACTTTTACTGGTGAAAGTGCTATTTCAAATGTAAGTGTAACAGGTTGGTAGAATTGCTATTAAAACTTAAACATGACGACAGACCGATGGTGAAAATGTTATTCAAAACTTAAGAGTGTCAACCTGTACGCATATAGATTAAGATGTATCTATCAATATGAACATTTAGTAATGGATGCTCTACGTCACGCTGAAGTGTGACAGACCGACAGACAGGCAGACAGATCTTCTTGTAGAATGCGAAGACGCAAGCTTCAAGTATTTTGTTTATTCTTTCTTTTCAAATTAATGACCACATTCGACTTCATACTCTTTTCATTTTGAACGCTTGAAATACAGAAAGGAGAACAATTGAAATGTGTCCTCATTAGAGGCATGCGAGAGGAAAAAGTTTCCTGGGTGTGGACCAGAGAAAGAGATAGAGAGAGAGGTCATTAAAGGGGGTCACGTGTTCACCCCAAATTATTAATTCTTTTATTTTTATATCTTTTTCCTTCTTTTTTTTTTTTTCCATTTTTTTTGGGGGGGGGGGGGATGAAGACAAGTCAGATTGATGCGTATGACATTTCTACCTACGTAGTAACTTTACGTGGGACTCATAAGCCGTTTGTAATGTTAGATGGGGAATCCTTTCGATCCCAACCGATTGTCTGTCCGGAATCGTCTTCTCATTGATAGAGAACAGCTGGAGTCTTATTGACGACATGTGGAAGTAATTGGCTCAAAAGGTAGCGACGTCTCTCTCTTTCTTTCTCTTCTTTTTCATTGTAGATGCACGTATACAACATTTCTCCCTACTGCCTTCCTCACTTTTTTTTACTTAGTTTTTATTCCTTCGAAATAACCTGTCCTTTCGAGCTGAAATTTAGGCTAAAAACAGGTATGGTTCTTCGCGATCTGAAAAGGCCATCTCCCCAAGCATTACCTTCTCTTTCAGTAGGGGAAGTTTATTGCCGATCGCCCGATGCATCCTTACCGGAGAATGCAGACGGGTTCAGTCTATTTTCATAACTTCCCACGGTGCCCATTCGGGGGAGCTGGATTCTTCGCATTAAAAAATAAACAACCTTGTGTTACATCCAGTGTATATTTATATATAAACCCAGCATTGCCTTCATATAGAATATTCCACCAAATTTAGGTATATTAACCGTTTTATTGTTCTTGAAGCCCGTGCCTTCAAGTTGAACTGACTTCGGAAAAAGCCCATAGCGACGAATAATGGAGGCAAAACGTGTTCCTCGATGTCCCTGACTCTCACGAAAACAAATATAATTTGTCAAACCAAAATTTATGATTATTTATGATAACTTATCTATTTGTTATTATAGAACAACAGTATGAAGCATGAAAGGGGTAATCTTGTTACAGGACTTTGTTATAAAGTATGCTACACTAAAATTTAAAAAAAATAAAATTATGCTTAAACAAATTAGTAATATTATTACGTGTATGATTTGTCAGCAATGTGGATTTAGTTTTTTGCTTGTCCCTACTTCAGTATGCGATAAGTGTCTACTAGTGTCTCCAAATGCCCTCAACTGCCCTTAACTACATGACAGCCAACCGAATGTAGGGTCCACCAGTCACACATTTTGGGTCATTTCTATACCAAGAAATCAATGTTTTTTCCAATTTTTCGATATTATGCACATGAAAGATGTTGGAATCAGAAAATAGAAATTGTATGGATCCTGTTGAGTATCTTGACGTATAGTTACTTAATTCAGAAGTCGACTCGTTTAGAAATTGTAGCCGCCATGTTGAAAGATTAAATACTATGTTCATTAATTGCATTCTCTAATAACCGGAATGACTATAAATGTATACATAATAGGGAGAAATAACGTAATCCGATATTCTCGAAATTCAGCGGGAGTGTCCATTAAATGTGTGCCGAATGTTTTGTATTATGTAGTAAATTAATAGCAGACAAATATTAAATAATAACGGACACTTTTTTGAAAAGTAGACGTTGTTTATTAGTTCCCGGTGTCGATGAGAAGAGTGTTAATACTAAAGTATTAGCGGAAAAAGTGTTTGCTACCATGTATATGGAGTTGGTTTGTCGGAGAGTCGAAGATTGTGGTCCAAAAGTAATATTTAGTGTTAGCTGGAAAAAAATAATAAGAAATTTACTAAAACACGCTCGAGTGAATAAGCGTGATATAGTGGTGAGTTTAGTAGCCTGTGATGCATGTGGTTATTTTCCTATTCTTCAAGAAGGTACAGGAGAAAAATCGTCTTAACTTCATATATTAGACTAACAGGGCTACCCGGCGAAAAAGTGTAACATTTCTATTAAAACTTCTCTCTCTCTCTCTCTCTCTCTCTCTCTCTCTCTCTCTCTCTCTCTCTCTCTCTCTCTCTATCCGTCTCTTCATTTTTTTCTTGTTTCCCCCTCCCTCTCCACACCCGCTATTTCTTCTCTGCCCATCGTAATAACCAGGTCAATGTACTGGAAAATGACGTCATGCTATAAAGTAACAAACGAGATCTGTCCAACAGTCAGACTATGGGCATTTTGACCCCTCCTTTCATTTAAAAATTCATCAAATCAAACAATTTTAATGTAATTTTCAGTATTTATTAAGTAACGATCACTGAATATAATTAACCCATCACTTTATTAGAAATCTTTGTGCAAATGTATTATTTCGTGTAGTTTGCGTAGGCTAGACAGCAATCATTAAATTAATACTTAATAATAATAAAATGGTGTCATAAATTTTTGAATTTTTAAACATGAACATTTTTCTTTCGAAAATAATTTATCTGATTTAATATTCATTCTTTAAAAAAGTTCATTCTTTCCGGATTATTTTTAATGTTTGAATTGATTGTTATTACAACCTGGTCTACATCGAATGAAGAGACTATCAGTTATGCTGCATGGAAATATCCAAGAAGAAGACGAACCCCTATTCGTAGGCTGTGTTTGTGTTATTCTTTATATGAACATTTCATTATCATTAGTTGAAGCTGAAAAATTTTATAAGAATTGCTCTCATTTTCGAAAAGAATAAATGATGTTGCTTGATTCTCTCATTAATATAGAATGCTGAATGAGTATTGATTTACTCCTCTCCACGAGGTTAGGCTCAAGGCCAGTTTTTATCTTGCTCCCACAAGTAAGATGTGACCCAAGGTCGGGTCGGGAAAGTGGGGTTTAAAAATTGCCTGGGTAGCCCCGTCGGCATTCCCCGGTAGGGGCGCCTCAGGCAGTAAGCAATAAACTTACTCCTCCCCAAAGAGGGGAGACGAAGCCTGGGAGGGTGGACCTCCTAGAACTGCACAGGACAGACCCATAGACCGGTGTAAATCAAGCCCCGAAGGCCAAGACAATACCAGTTTATGGGGTGTAGTATCCATCGGAACAGATACTACACTTTGATCTTAGCCAAAAGACCAAGAATGTGAGTAGCCAATGGAAGAAAAAGCTGAAATTGAGATGAATTTCCCAATCTGAGGGTCATAGCCCAGAGATAGAGAGAGAGAGAGAAAAGAGAAATAGAGAGAGAGAGAGAAAGAAAGAGAGAGAGAAAGAAAGAGAGAGAAAAAGAAAGAGAGAGAAAAAGAGAAATAGAGAGAAAGAGAGAATGCTGAATGAGTAGTAATTTCAATTTCTAGCAATTAAACAACTTTTGTATTTATGTTAGACTAAACCCGGAATTCTCTAGCGATATGAAAAAAAAGAAAATAATTTAAAACATTTGGGATTGTCAAAAAGTGGGGGATCAGTTTATGTGCAATTTATGTAGGAAACTGATCCCCACTCTTAAAATCTAAAATATTTATAAAAAATTCCCCTAAAACACGGAATTGTCTAGCGACATGATACACCGAAAAAAGTTTTTTTTTTTTAATTGTTGAGAAAAACGGGTGGTGGAGTATTACAAATAAGCGCCTAAAACTTAAAAAAAAAAAAAAACATTTCAAATTATTAAATAGTTTAAATTTAGGGCACTTGTTCAAAATAGAGATTTTTGTTTTCATTTGTGAAGAGTTAGAGTAGCATCAACGGCGGACAATCCTGGATTCGTTAAACGTAAAAGTAAATCAAACATGAAAGATTTAATTCAGTAAAGAAACACAAAAATCAATAATTCAAAATAATTATAGAACATTGATTGAAATAAATTAAAATGTGTTTTTTTAGTTTTTTTTTGCAAAACGAACAGTTTATTTACAATATAGTAAAAATGTGTAATGTCATGTTTGGGTTTTTTTATTTTTTATTCCAAACGGACAATTTTTTAAAGAAATTAAAATTTGTGAAAACGAACAGTTTCTTTGAATATGTGATTTTTTTTTTTTGCAAAACGAACAGTTTATTTACAATATAGTAAAAATGTGTAATGTTATGTTTGGGTTTTTTTTATTTTTTATTCCAAACGGACAATTTTTTGAAGAAATTAAAATTTGTGAAAACGAACAGTTTCTTTGAATATGTGATTTTTTTTTTCAAAACGAACAGTTTATTTACAATATATTTTTATTTGAATATCTCGCTTATTTAGCTTGATTTTCACACACATTTTGGATTAAATTCATTAATTAGTCTTAAATTGTATTTTTTATCCCGAAATAAAATTCTAATTTATTTTTTAAAGACTTGAAAATTGAACTTTAATTCAATACCTTAATCGTTGGCGGCCATGTTGTAATTTCCTATTTTATTTCGTTCTTGACATCTATAAAAAGAAAATACAAAGGCAGGAACAAGTTAACAATGATTTCCAAGTGAATTAATAATCCTTAGGCTCGAGGCTGCTCGCCATGATGAATTGTTGTAAAAGATGGAGTCTCATGCATCTGCCTCATTGCCTTTGGTGCTTCCGGTCCTCATTGACTACTATCAATGATGGCACCAGTGAACTCGCTTGGGTTTACGACGGTCGTGTACCAGCCCATTCCTCTCCATGGACGCACTTACACACGGACAACTCTCCTTTATTTCCATTTCTTGAATAATAAGGGAAGTAACCCCTTGCTTAAAAAATCAGTTACTTTACTTTAGTATATGAAAATGATTGGAAAACCGCCACCCCTTCCCCCTCATCCCTGACAAAATCTGTGCAAGTTTAAGGTCCAAAAAATAAATATTGTTTTATAAATTTTAGATATTATCTATTCCAGGCAATGCTGATTAAGAATATACCAACTTTGTGGGTGTCTGTACTGTAGTTATAGAGGTTTAGCTGGACACACATACACATAACCCTAACCCTAACCCACAGACAACTTCCCTTTATACTAACTGTTCCCTTTATACTAACTGTTGGGTCTTTTTTTCCGATATGTGGAATTATGGATCATGTGACACCAGGGTGGTCTTCCATTGGTTGATAGAATCATTAGTTGATTTAGGCACATAGTCACCAATATCAAAGGCCTGACATGGAAAAGATCACTTCTTTTTTAATCTCTTTTTCGGTTTGTTGTTGTGACAACATGAAGCCAATGTCTCCTCTATCCAGACCAGCTCCATTGATCTGATTTTAAGATAAGATCTCTACAAAGTATTAGTAAGCCCACCTTTCATACATCCACATATTAGGAAGTTTTGACACGTGTGCATATTTTGGGGGCATTACTTGCAAGGGTAAATGAAAAATCATTTCAGTAATACATTGTGTGGTATTCACTCTGGGCGGGGGGTATCTGGCTTTCACCGAAGAGGAAGTTTCTAGGGAATATCAATTTCACATGTGGTCGCCAGCCACATGTATATCCCGGTCGGGAGAGATGACGTATAGTGCCTAATATTCTCAAATGGTCACCCATCTGGTACTGACCAGACTCAATGTCGCTTAACTTAAGGGTTATAATGAGAACTGGTGGGTCGACGTGATTATGCCATATACACAGCACAAATAAATCCACGTTATATTTTATAAGTAAGTTTTTTGTTTCTCTTTTCTTTACCACTTTTGTTCAAAATGAATTCCAAAGAAAGAATTTCGGCGACTGTGCAGTATAGTTAACAACAACAAAAAATGAGTGAAAAGAAAGCAAAACAAATATATAACAAATAACTGTTACCAAACGCAAGAAAATTTACTTTTCTACTTACCTATATAGTTTTCACATGTGTTTACTGATTGTAAGGAGATGGAGGTGACGATGGTTAATGGATACCGATGTGGACTAGCGACCTGGGTGTGCCAAGTTCAAATCCGGTTGATTTCATAATACCACTTTAAGTTAGTGATGTTGGCAACCTTCACGTGATCCCTCCTGCAAGAATGCCAATAAGAGAATCAAGCCGATCTGACTCATACGAATTTACTTTACTGGTTGTAAGATTTATTATTAAGTAATTTCTTATCGTCACTTTTAAATTATTGTTCAAATCATCTTCCAACATGGCGGCCGATTTTTTTTTTGGAAGCTAAGCCTAAGTCTGAGGTGCTTATTAGTCAGATTAGGGTAAGTGTCTGTTTTACTATGTTTAAAGCTTGAAATTAGCCAGCAGCTTCCAAAATAAATCGGCCGCCATGTTGGAAGATGACTCGAATGATAGATTAAAAGTGACGATAATAAATTCACAGATAATAAACAATCAGTAATCACATGTGAAAATTATACAGCTAACTAGAAAAGTAAATTTTCTTGCATTTGGTAACAGTTATATTTTCACCATTTTTTTCTTGTTAACTATACTGCACAATCGTCAGAATTTCTAACCTAATAGGTGTTGGGGAAGTGCGTGTATGGGGTAAATTGGGATGTTTTTGCTTCGTAAATACCTAATAAATTTGGTTACATGAAATCCAACGCATAAAACGAACACCGCAGTCATTCATCCTAAAGTCTGCCGCAAAGAACCGTGTTTCTCACACCTGCCAGTATCCTATATGTCGATAAACCCACTAATTCCCATGCATGGAGTAGTGTTGTCACATTTGGGCAGGTGCACTAACCACTAGTCTTTCCCTTTTGGACAGAGTGCAAAAAAAATAATAATAGGTCTCACACTGTCTACTAAGCTCCAGCCCCTGTCCCATCGCCACAATGTGGCATCTCAAGTATTTCCACAGAATGTTCTCCAATGAACATACTGCATTTGTATCCCCCTCAACGTAACTACCCCAGACCCACCCGACTAGCAGCAAAATCACACCCCTTCACAGTAGAGATCCCTAGATACCGGAAGATTTTCTACTCTAATAGTTTCTTTTCCTTGGACAGCTTGCCTTTGGAATTCCCTCCCTGCTCCTGTTGAATCAACTAGATCGACATGCAGAAATTTAAATGTAATGTGAATAAACATCTTGCTGCTCAACTCCTCACTCAGGTTGCCCTCCTATAAGTATGACCCCTATCACAGTAGCCTCTTATGCCTCAATGGAAATGCTTTCATTACTCTATCGGTATTTCCATGGTAGGTGCTTGATTGAGCTTCAAGCTTTGCTGCCCCCCCCCCCCTCTAAAATCTTCTCAGCGAGAACTCTTCTTCCTACCAACACTGCAAAGAACTCTCTTTTTTCCTGTGTACCTAAAATAAAACGAAACTTCCACGAACAGAGTTTCTTGCCACCTAGGCAACACGTTACTGTGGGGATGATTCCCTACAGATTATAACATGGTCGTTTTCAAGTCCAATATCAACAAATATCTCTTGTTGAGTCATCCTGTGAATTAATAAAACCTAGTCCTCAATCCTGTTCCATCATCCAACTAAAAATCTCACTAACCATTATCCTCGGATGACTTTTGGCCTTGATAAGTGGGGATCCATCTTTCCTCCCTAGATAGTCAATAGTGGAGTCGACCAGAGTCTAAACTCTTAGCAGAGCAACATAGTAGGAGAAGAAAAACTAACACGTGACACACTATGCATACATTACCTTGCCTGGTAACCCCCTCAATGTAAATACCCCTGACCAACCCGGCAATCAGCAAAATTGCACCCCTTCACAGTAGAGGTCCCCAGGTGCAAGAAAGTTTTCTACTCTAATAGTTTCTTTCCTCGAACCGCTTTCCTTTGGGAATTTCCTCTCTGCTCCGTTTCCCTGACGTAACCAACACGCAGAAATTTAAATGTAATGTGAACAAACATCTGGCTGCACAACTCCCCACTTAGGATGCCCCTATAAATCTAGACTACACCAGGGTCGCTTTAAAGTCCAATATCAACAAATATCTGTCGTTGAGTCATCCTGTGAATTGATCATAGTCCTCTATCGTTTTATAGTAATGTTCAATCATCCAGCTGAAAATCTTGAGTGGCTTTTGGCCTTGGTAGGTGGTGAACCATTAGTGTATAAAATGCCTTGTTTTGGGGTGAAAAAAAAAGTAAAACGAAAAGAAGAAAAAGAAAGAATAGAAACCCGATAACACTTATAAAACCGCTGAATGTGGTGTGGCGTATCGTTGTAATATCTTGATTAATTAATGTGTCGTATTTCAAATGTCTAGCAATTTGTGCAAGACATTTAAAAGCCCGTTTCTCATCGTCTCTGTTGAGTCCTTATGAGTTGTCGGCGAATTAGTACCTTACTTTGTCAAAAACAACAATTCTTTTTTTTATTATTATTATTTATCTGCACTTTTTAAAAACTTATACAGAAAAGAAATAAAATTTGAGTTATAAGGGAGACAACTCTTTTGATAGTTTTCAATAAAAAAAAAATATGAGTTACTTCCCTTGATTTTACAGTCATAATTGAAAAATGCTTCCATTATCTTGATTATTTAATGTGTCCTATTTCAAATGTCTAGCAATTAGTGCGAGACATTTAAAAGCTTGTTTCTCATCGTCTCTGTTGAGTCCTATGCAGTAGAATGGGTGACCTAGATAGAATCTACCAGCTGTCAAGAAATTAGTCTCTTACTTCGTCAAAAACTACAAGTCCTGTTTTGCCTCAGAAATCTTTGGCATACCATCTCCTTCCTGTTATGATTGGTTCTGGAGTAACAAAATCTCTTATGGGTTTCAGAAATCACTCAACATTATACGTATTCTAATATATGTATTCTAATATATAAGCGCTGATTATATATATGAGACATTGTATAGTGTAGGTTTTTTCAAAACACTTTAATCCAAGAACTTTTTACTCTTTGTGAATTTTCCTGATAATTTTTTAATGTTGCAGATACGATATTGACATAAAAATATTTTTTTGTTCAAGACAAATGAAACGAACCGTAAAAAATGTATCTCACAGAAATGTTATGTTTTTTGGAAATGTGAAAAAATAAAAATAAAAATAAAAACATGGTTATTAGACTATAATATGAACATATATATATATATTTGTTTTTGTTTATTATCTATGTATGTATACGTTTCGTCTTTTATAATCGGGACTCATGCGATTTGAAACCCCGGATTCCGAGTATTTTGCAACTCAAATCCGGACGTCTAGAAGCACTCGGCCAATGCTGAATAGCGAATAAACGGTGATAATTTTTACACTTTATCCGTCATGCTGTGTTAATACTACACTTACAGTGCCCATCTAGACGGGTTTTCTAGGAGCTACAAATAATAAATATTTGTTTTTGTTTATTATCTATGTATGTATACGTTTCGTCCTTTATAATCGGGACTCATCAGTATAGATATATGACTATTCACTACTGGTCATGAGATTCGAAACCCCGGATTCCGAGTATTTTCTAACTCAAATCCCGACGTCTAGAAACACTCGACTAATGCTGAATAGCGAATAAACAGTGATAATTTTAAAATTTTATTCAGCGGTTTGACGTCATAAGAGCGTTCTACTTAATGAAAGGAACGATGCATTTATAGCTAGCGACGTCATGCTGTGTTAATAATACACTTACAGTGCCCATCTAGACGGGGTTTCTAGGAGCTACAAATAATGAATATTTGTTTTTGTTTATTATCTATATATACATATGTAGCTCGAGATTAACATAAAAGAAAAAGATGAAGAATTTATATGAGAGAAAGAGAGAGAAATAATAGATAGATATATATATACGAAAAGAGTACTCGTCCCAGGACGGGTAAAATTGATTTCCCGAACAGAACTGTATCGCACCACTTTTATGTCCTGTTGAAAAAAATAAGTGGAAAAGTGAATCAATCAAAATCAACAAACTCATGTCCAGAGTTAATATTTCGTCTTTATTTATCGAAAGACTTCTTCAGAGTACAAAATGAGAATGAATTATAATTACAAATTATGAAACATCTAAG